>BPTQ01000004.1:76485646-76567793 GCA_019973895.1 Chrysanthemum seticuspe
TATTAGTTAATAAGGGGGGGTTCAAAATGGTATTGTGACAGGGGGTCAAATGGGGTGATAAGGTCCAAAATGGTTTGGAAAGGTTAAAAATACAAGGACCTAGAGTGTAAATCCTGAAAATTGGAGGACCATAGCTGCCAACTCATCAAAGATATTCCAAGGACTAATACTGACAAGCTTCAAAAGTACAGGGACCAAATCTGTCATTTTCCAATTTTCCAGGGGCCATTTCTGCCAAATTTGAAAGTTGAAGGACTAAACTTGAAATTTTCTCAAACTTTTTATATTTTTCACCAAAGGACTAAATTTGACAACTTTTGATTTTAAAAGGACCTTTGGTGACTTTTCTTTTGAAAATTTGTGCTCAGGGACTGTTTTTGACAATTTTTGAAACTTGGGGGACTAAAACTGCAATTTTTGCAAATTTGATACGTTTTTCATCTGATTTTGATATTTTTGCATTTAAAACACATAAAACACTGGTTTGTGATATTTTGATCATTTTGATGTGTTTCTGACCGTTTTCAGATGATTTTGCAGTTTATTTGATACAAAAATGATGAGTATTTACACACTCATCAGTTGTACTGATCTAGGAATTCATTTAAGATGAGATGGAGTGTTTGAGTTAGGAAGATGAGTTGAAATGATTGATTAAGCAAGATTTGACATAAACTGTCATGCGGATCCCACGGTTCCTTCCTCAGAGGGATCCGTCTAGGCTAATCCTAAGGAACCGGCTTTCAGCAGTTATGAAAAAGTGGAAATGATGTTTCTAAGATCTAAGACCTATATCATCTTGAGTGTTTCAGTCCTCCTAAGTGTTTTAAATGAAGAGGTGCTTGAGTACTTGAAGGTAATGAATGATGTAGCTAATGATTGTTATTTATGGAAGGATTTGGAACTTTCAAGAGTACCAATGGATGAGCAAGGATGACACTAATAATGTAGAGTGTCAATTGAAGCTAAATGATCCTAGAGATCAGGTTGTGTCTTAGGATAGTGTTTTGGAAAATATCCTAGAAGCTTTGAGATGGAAAAACTAGATTTTGATCAACTTTGATCAATTTTGAGATAAGGATGATTTATGATCAATTTTGTCATAATCGAAGGATTTCTAAAACTAGATGTGAGGGATTAAGTAAAAAATGAAGTGTGAGTTTAAGAGCGGAAGAGTAATGGATTAAAAACAAAACGTTAGATCTACAAGCTTCTTAGAGTGTGATCTAGGTGAGTTATGTAAAAGATCAACTTATCTTGATAAGGACTTAATTTGCCTTAAGACACTGTGTTTAGTTTAGTGTGAGGTATTCTAAGAATATGGTTGAAATATAATGCTTGCAATTGCATTTTCTGTTTGCCGGATCCCACGGTTCCCTAAGTGTAGGGATCCATCTAGCACAATCTTTGGGATCCGCCTATATGCTCAGCAGGACCTTTACTAAAGGTATGCAATGATCTTGACAATGCATTATATCTCAAGTGATAAGATCGTTTATAAGCTCAGCTAGGGATCAATAACAAAGATTAATAACATGGTATGCAGCGGAATAATCAAAACAATACTTTGTTATTGAACAAGGTTTTCATTCACTAACACTAACTAATCTTAGACGTTTATAGGAACACGTCTACTAACTAAACTAATAACCTAGGCATTTACAAGACTATACGCCTAGGACACACACACACACACCTTTAGACGTCTACATCTTGTACGTACAATAAAACTAATGACCCTATGTCTCTTTATATACTAGAGACATCTAGGGTTTACAAGAGGAATCATAATAGAATTAGGAAACTAAATATTCTTTTAAGCATATCTTCTAGAATCTTCCAAATCCTCCATCTTTTTGTAGTTTCCCTTCTTGTCACTTTTAGTCCTTCATGTTTCATTCTTCTTGTTTTGTATCATCAAATCTATAATAGACCCAACAATCTTCCCCTATTTGATGATGACAAAACAAACACAATTCTTGTTCGAACTTCCCTAGACGAAGTAGCAGAAGTTGAGATAATTAAATCTCACCATAAATGAAACAATCTTCCCCTTGACTTAAACATGTCACTCAAACATCTCTTCCCCTTTTTGTTATCAACAAATAGAGAAAGTATGCAAATAATGATCTTGACCACCACGAACCAATATCATACTTCCAATCTAAGACTTCCAATGCTTCAAATCGCCCACCATTACGCACCATAGGAAAAATGGATCCAAAACAGTAGAAAACTTCAACTAGCAGTAGTAATAATGATAAACAGTAGTAAAAATCAAAAACTTCCCCTTGAGTGATGCATGTAGATGGTTAAACTTTTAACAATAAGCTTCTCCTAAAAACCATATGTTAACCATCTTCTTGATTCTTCAAAATCTGTAAGCTCCTTGTAATGATCACTTTGTGAAGAAAAGCAAATATAACGAACTTGATGAAGAAGTATAATTTCCCAAACTTGTGTCTTAAATCGTTTACTATCCACGGAACTCCATACTTATACGAACCAACAATATAAGTAGACCGCAATCCCTTGAAAAGAATCCTCAACTAGTATGAGACACTGAGCACTACAATGTAACTCCTTCAAGTGATAGCCAATGTGTGCATAGAGCATCATAAGAAAAATCACACATTGCTAGATTCAACAAGCTAGATGATAAGAACACAAACCAAGTAATTCCACTTCACCTTCAAATAAGTGATAAATAATCCTCTTCGTAATCAATTCTTCAATAAATCTCCAAAACGAGCTTTTTAAATCCTTTTAAGAACAAATAACCAAACTCTTTATGTGTGTGAACAATAACCTGTGTGTGTGTCTTCCAAAAATCCATAACAAATATCATGCTCGACTTCCCCTTAATTCCAAATCTCCTCGTAATAAACCATTATACTGCCAATCCAAATAAAGTTCACCATGTAAAAACCTTGAGCAGTACTTTGAGAAGGAGCAGTACTTTCATCCATTCAGCAGTACTTTCGTATAAACTGCAGTACTTTCGTATAAACAGCAGTACTTTAAAATCGAGACCAGCAGTACTTTCAAACATAAGTAGCAGTACCTTCGATAATTAAACATGATAAGAAGCAGTACTTTAATAAAAACTTGCAGCAGCAGCACTTTAAAATCTTCTGATATGTAGACCAGTAATAGCACTCGAGTTATCCAAAAAATATACATATGCCATAAACGACAATTTCAACATGACTAATCTAAAGTCCCACGTGAAGTATCCTCCAATCACGTTCTTGTATTAACCAACTAGAGGGGACCAGCAGTACACGTGATTTAATATCCATATGATCAATCTTCAAAAAGTAAACGCCGCAATTCATGACCAACTGCAGACTTGGACCAATCAAAGAGGAATTCCACCGTAACAATCACGTATTGCGTTGTACCATATCAAAACCGAATTATATAAAAATCTTGGCCTGCGAAGTACACGATCAAAACTTCAACAATGAATTTTCCATTCAAATGAGTACTTGCACGTGATCTCTAATTAAAAGTACGAGGTAAGCCGACCAATCATTAAATCACCAACCGACCCATTTAATGAACCAACCAATTAGACTTCTTCGAATCAAACAAATCTTGGACTTCTTCGAATCTGCTACATATCGACTTCGTTCAACTACCTGCTTTTTCAACGACACAAAAACCTTGAATAAACCCTATATCAAGAGCTCCCCGCTCTAATACCAATTGATAAGATCGTTTATAAGCTCAGCTAGGGATCAATAACAAAGATTAATAACATGGTATGCAGCGGAATAATCAAAACAATACTTTGTTATTGAACAAGGTTTTCATTCACTAACACTAACTAATCTTAGACGTTTATAGGAACACGTCTACTAACTAAACTAATAACCTAGGCGTTTACAAGACTATACGCCTAGGACACACACACACACCTTTAGACGTCTACATCTTGTACGTACAATAAAACTAATGACCCTATGTCTCTTTATATACTAGAGACATCTAGGGTTTACAAGAGGAATCATAATAGAATTAGGAAACAATACAATTAGGAAACTAAATATTCTTTTAAGCATATCTTCTAGAATCTTCCAAATCCTCCATCTTTTTGCAGTTTCCCTTCTTGTCACTTTTAGTCCTTCATGTTTCATTCTTCTTGTTTTGTATCATCAAATCTATAATAGACCCAACATCAAGGATAGTCTAAAAGGAGTTCTAATACTAAGATATCAAATGTAAGATGTTTTATTTCATGAAGGAAATTGGATTACATTGATAGAGCACGAATAAAAGAGAATTTGATCCTATTTTTGAATACTACTAGGTTTCTTGAGTGTTTTCACTAGGAGGATCATTATGTGGTTGATGAGTGTTGGTGGAATCAAGAATGAAGAAAGTCTTCATGAGAGATATGTTTAGCAGTTCCATCATCTTGTTCACAAGTACGTACAACGGACTTTGAAATTGAGGATGGAAGTGCATAACATTATGATAGAGGCGTGTCAAGAACATTCCATAAGGGATGAGTTTATTCTTGGAGCCTTGAAGATTTGCAATTCGCCTTGCGAAGAAGTAGGCGAGATTGTATGGTTGTTGTGTTAGGAAATAGTACAACATGTGAGCACAACAAGCGGGAAGAATTTCTCGATTTCCCCTAAGAATCCAAACCTTTTCACGTAGGATGAGTGCAAGAGGCTTGTACTCTTCTCGGATATCCCTTGTAAAGATAATGTTTGGATCGGAGTAATATGGTCGAGGTTTGCATATTATGCGATTTAAATCTTTCGGAGAGGGTATGTGTGAACAATATGGGCTATTTTCTTCACGAAAGTTGAAGAGAGAATCAAGAGACCAATCTTCGATGAAGGCACATTGTCCATGATTTGGAATCCGGAGGATGTGAGCAAAATGCCCAAGGGTTAGAGTGAACTTTTGGTTTTTGATATAAAACCAAAGAGATAGAGAGCGATCCTCGTTACGAACGAGTTCGACTTGACGAAAGAATTCCATTATAAACCTTGGACATATCTTCTCGTTGATTTCAAGAAGACATTCTAGTCCTACGCCTCGGAAGGAGGTATTGATACCTTCTTCGAATTGTAGAGAGGTGTCTACAATACGTCCTTCATGGAAGTGACGGGTTTCGAGATTGTTGAACCCACGGACATGATTGCCAGGTGTGTTGGGCTCAAGAGAGATGTTAGGAGTGTAGACGCTAGTGAGTGAAAAATCAAACTCGTATTCATGCGTCATAGTTGAACCTATAGAAGTGATGAGTTAATAAGAGGTGATGTTTATGGTCAACCTATAATTATCTAACGTTTTTATTAGATTTTTATAAACAATGGTTTTTAAACAAGAAAGATACTTGACTCACTTATGGTTTTGACATTCTAGTGGAGTATTACTTCTAGAAGAAAAAATGGTTTTTAATTTGCATGAAAAACAGTTCTCCAGTAGGACGGATCCCACGGTTCCTTTTCAAAAGGGATCCGGCTAGTATAACTTCCGGGATCCGTGGATCTGTAGTAACAGAAACAGATTAAATAAAAACATAGGTTTTATATTTTTATACCACGAGAAGTGTTTTATCCTACATTTTCTTTTAGCATGCATTCATGACTTCTAATGTATCACGAAGGAATATGAAACATATAAATCACAAGAAAATAAATAATAACAAAGATAACAAGATTATTAGTAATATTGCATTTCAATGCTAAGGATGATACAAAGGATTGGGTATATGATCCCAATGTAGATTAACAACACAAAGTAAATGTCTCCATATGTGAACTTCATCATAGGGAACACAAGTGCGATGAGTGTTAAGGCGATGAGCACAAGTGCGGTGTAAACCATGTTGATGACGGATCTTCTTGGTTTCGGTTGAGATGGAATGAGGAGGAAGATGAAGTTTTTGATTGAGAGGAAATTTTTGAAATTGGAAGATTTGAAAAAGTGAGGATTTGATAGATAGGTCGACGGTGGGAGTTTTTATAAGGAAGGAGGAATTTTTGAAATTCGTGTTTTTGTTTTATTATTGAATTAAAAGAAAAACAAAACATAAGTTTTATATACGACGACTTTAGACGAGAATTAAGACACGTATGTAAGAAAAAGGCTTCCTAATGAAGCTTCATGTAAAACATGTAATTTGCACAAAAATTAATCATATAAATACCTAAATAGGTATACTTAATTATCAAGCAAAGTAAAAAGAGAATCATACTTTTAGCGCACTTAGGAATGTCTTTACAAATGACACATCAGATGTCACTTAAACTATTCCTGTTCCTTTGCGTTTAAGATACCTTCTTAAGGAAGGTATTCTTGTTACCAAGCGACTCCTAAAGCTTGGTGGGTATGAGCTTGGACTAATCAACATGACAAGGAAGATTAGTGCAAACAAAAAGATATATATATAAAAAAAATGTTGTTATCGAATCAACATCCAAACATATAGTTTTAAAAGAGATGGTGTTTGTTTTTATGAAATAAAACCTTCTTTGTAGTTTTCAATTAACCATGGATCGTATTAAGTTTTTAAAGTACAATATACTTCAAGAAACTTGGTAACGAAGCTCTGATGCCAATTGTGGAAAACTAGAAGGGGGGTTGAATAGTTTTACCAATTAAAACTTCTTTTTAAACTATTTAGATCGACTTATGTCAATCTATTTGGTTGTGTGTGTTGGATGTTGATAAACAAGCATATAAAGATGTGTAATGAAAATATAAGAGTAAGAAGCACAAAACCACAACGCGAGTATTTATAGTGGTTCGGCTACAAGGACACCTTCCTTGCCCTACTCCACTCCCCGAGTCACCTACTCGAGAGTTCGTAAACACTACACCAATCTCCTTATGGCGGAGAAGCCTTAACAACGTCGCCTACCCTTTTTCCGGTGCTAGGCTAACCACCGGGTTCTTTCACTCCAAGGTGAACCAAACCTACACAATGTCGCCTACCCTTTATAAGGTACTAGGCTAAGTACCTAGTTCTTTCACACCAAGGTGAACTACACCTTCACAACGTCGCCTACCCTTTATTAGGTACTAGGCTAAGCACCTAGTTCCATTGCAATGGAGGAACTACTACCACACTACACCAACGACTAATCCCAAAGGAGATCTACTCCTTTACAACATCATCAAGGACATCAATATCCTTGGATCTAATGCTAGTCTATCTAGTACATCGAAACACACCATATCGAATGTACATCTAAGGCACCTTTCGTTAATGCCTTTGACTAGAACTACAAGACACCTTTCACTAATGTCTTGTATCTTCACTTCTAAGCACCTTTCACTAATGCTTCAAGTCTTGACTTCTAAGCACCTTTCACTAATGCTTCTTGTCTTGACTTCTAAGCACCTACCACAAGTGCTTATGCTATAGACGATAGATACTCTTCACTAATATATTCGTCTTGACACTTGAGACACCTTTCACTAATGTCTTCAACACTACTCTTTGAAGAAATAAAGGAATCATCAACAAGAAGACTTCAGTAGCCTTGATGATGAGGAAGCTTGGCAACTCATGGACTTGAGCTTGCTCGACTTCAAAGGTGGTGATCTTGCCTTTAAGAGGAATCTAAAATATCACACAAAAACAAAACTACAAACATAGATCTCTTGGATCTAAGGTTAGTGAGATTTAACTCAGGGGAGAAAGTATGTTAGAAAGGGGGTGAAAAATAATGAAGAAATGACTCACTATTTATAGAGGAAAAATCCTACTGTTCCCCTGATCCCACGGATCCCTTCCACAAGGGATCCGTCTAGCGTTAAGCTAGGGATCCGTGGGACGCTCCCTTTTACCCATGGGTATTTTGGTTATGGGTCATGGGTCATGGGTTGAACCATGGATCTTTGGCTAGATACAATGTATCTTTGAGTGCAATGCACTTGGTCACTTGGGTGTGGGTTGATCCATGGGTTATAGATATCATCCATGTATGATATAAGCATGATGTCATGCAATGGGTTATGGGTCAAGATCTATGGGTTTTGGGCTTTGGGTTGTACCCACCTACATTCAATGTATTTGCCCAATGGGTTGTGATACTTAAGTTTCTACCCATTTATATTACCCAATATACTACATACTAGTTATGTGTATATTTTATCCAAATATGTAAACACTAGTTGTTGTACATATGTATTGCTTAAATCATAAAATCACTTATACTTGTTTTAGTGTTTTATGTGAAAATGGGAATATGTTAGAAACTATTAGTTCAAACCATTTACGTATTTTATTTGTTTCGTTAATATGATTTTACGTTTGTTATCGACAAAACATTAGAAGATCGTAAAATATAGATAAACGTTTTTACGACTTATTTGTATTAACACAATATACTTCAAGAAACTTGGTAACGAAGCTCTGATGCCAATAGTGGAAAACTAGAAGGGGGGTTGAATAGTTTTACCAATTAAAACTTCCTTTTAAACTATTTAGATCAACTTATGTCAATCTATTTGGTTGTGTGTGTTGGATGTTGATAAACAAGCATATAAAGATATGTAATGAAAAGATAAGAGTAAGAAGCACAAAACCACAACGCGAGTATTTATAGTGGTTCGGCTACAAGGACACCTTCCTTGCCCTACTCCACTCCCCGATTCACCTACTCGAGAGTTCGTAAACACTACACGAATCTCCTTATGGCGGAGAAGCCTTAACAACGTCGCCTACCCTGTTTCCGGTGCTAGGCTAACCACCGGGTTCTTTCACTCCAAGGTGAACCAAACCTACACAACGTCGCCTACCCTTTATAAGGTACTAGGCTACGTACCTAGTTCTTTCACACCAAGGTGAACTACACCTTTACAACGTCGCCTACCCTTTATTAGTTACTAGGCTGAGCACCTAGTTCCATTGCAATGGAGGAACTACTACCACACTACACCAACGACTAATCCCAAAGGAGATCTACTCCTTTACAACATCATCAAGGACATCAATGTCCTTGGATCTAATGCTAGTCTATCTAGTACATCGAAACACACCATATCGAATGTACATCTAAGGCACCTTTCGTTAATGCCTTTGACTAGATCTACAAGACACCTTTCACTAATGTCTTGTGTCTTCACTTCAAAGCACCTTTCACTAATGCTTCATGTCTTGACTTCTAAGCACCTTTCACTAATGATTCTTGTCTTGACTTGTAAGCACCTACCACAAGTGCTTATGCTATAGACGATAAATACTCTTCACTAATATCTTCGTCTTGACACTTGAGACACATTTCACTAATGTCTTCAACACTACACTTCTTTGAAGAAATAAAGGAATCATCAACAAGAGGACTTCAGTAGCCTTGATGATGAGGAAGCTTGGCAACTCATGGACTTGAGCTTGCTCGACTTCAAAGGTGGTGATCTTGCCTTTAAGAGGAACCTAAAAGATCACACAAAAACAAAACTACAAACATAGATCTCTTGGATCTAAGGTTAGTGAGATTTAACTCAGGGGATAAAGTGTGTTAGAAAGGGGTAAGAAATAATGAAGAATTGGCTCACTATTTATAGAGGAAAAATCCTACTGTTCCCCGGATCCTACGGATCCCTTCCACAAGGGATCCGTCTAGCGTTAAGCTAGGGATCCGTGGGACGCTCCCTTTTACCCATGGGTATTTTGGTTATGGGTCATGGGTCATGGGTTGAACCATGGATCTTTGGCTAGATACAATGTATCTTTGAGTGCATTGCACTTGGTCACTTGGGTATGTGTTGATCCATGGGTTATGGATATTATTCATGTATGATATAAGCATGATGTCATGCAATGGGTTATGGGTCAAGATCCATGGGTTATGGGCTTTGGGTTGTACCCAACTACATTCAATGTATTTGCCCAATAGGTTGTGATATTTAAGTTTCTACCCATTTATATTACCCAATACTACATACTAGTTATGTGTATATTTTATCCAAATATGTAAACACTAGTTGTTGTACATATATATATTACTAAATCATAAAATCACTTATACTTGTTTTAGTGTTTTATGTGAAGATGTGAATATGTTAGAAACTATTAGTTCAAACCATTTACGTATTTTACTTGTTTCGTTAAAATGATTTTACGTTTGTTATCGACAAAACATTAGAAGATCGTAAAATATAAATAAACGTTTTTACGGCTTATTTGTATTAACACTTTTTTATCGACTAGTAACTAACATATAGTGTTTAGAATATATAAAGCTCGTAGACTCCATATTAAGGTTTTTTGACGTATGAGATTTTTTAAACTTCCCTTATTATTATTAGGCAATCACTTAATTAGATTTAGAAAAAAAAATATATATATTTTTTATTTTACTAAAATGAATCAACCTTTTACTAATTTGGCATTTTAGAAAATCAATCCGTTTTTATGCTACAACTTAAACAAAAAAGACCGCTTGTAACTAAAACAACGTTAGTGACTAAAGAACGACAATTTTTACAGGTTATAGAAACACCCAGTAAAAACTTTTTAGCATAACGTGACATCATGATGACATACCTTGCTCTACCAAAGACTTTTTGACACAACATGATGTCATGATGCCATCCCTTGCTCTATCAAAAAATCAAAAAAGCGCTCAAATAGGACATATTAAGTTGAGTATATGTTATTAGACTCTTCCTATAGTCAACCGTACAACCGCAGATACACACACTATAACATCACGATACACACAGTATAACTCCTCAATGCATAAGGAGGGTCCTTTTTGTATTTTTGGAAGGGTCTCAATATCATGCCTCATTAAGTTGTTTGTTTTTAACCTATAATAATAATAATAATAACCTATAGCAATATAATAATAATAATAATAATAATTAAAAGGTTAAGCTTTAAAAAAAATAATAATAAAAAAGAAGTGAAGGCCCAGTTAGTTTCTCGACTCCTCACTAATTTCTTGTAATTTTCTATGATTTTCTAATGAAATAATATTTTATAAAAAAATAGTAATAATAATAATAATAATAATAAAAAAAGTTAGATGAAAATATGTGCCTTCACGTGTATTATAACTGTTAAGTATTAAAATATGAACATAATTGTTTTTTTTCGCTAATGATTTTTGCTACCGCTAATTTACCGACCTATCTTAAAGAATCTGACCAACAAGCTTTTAACACGTGTCATTGGTCTAAAAAATAAGTTTGAATAGCCAATCTCACACATGCTTTGTGGAACCGACTTGTTTTGGTTGTCTCGACTCTTAAAAATAATTGATTGCTTATACTTGATGTCGCACAGGTGGTACTTTCATTCAGAGCCGTATTTGAGGGTGTGCAACTTTATAAGGTTTTAAGGGATTCAAAATATATATCCTTTTATATATTTTAGAGCCTCAAGATTTACTTTGAACATTAAAATATTAGAAAAATATTTGGCATGCCTAAAATGAATGACCAAAAACATGCCTAAGAACCAGATAATGACAAGTGGAAAATTCAAAAGTGAAGATTTAGATAGAGAAAATTAAATGTATTAGTGATGTGTCAAATTGTTAATAGATTAGGCATGAGGTTACGCATATATGTTAGACATCCATATCATTGCTTAAAATATTAATGGTATATGATATCATGTTTTAAATATTTATTAAACTCATTTTCAAGTGGTAGAGAGTAACAAATAACTCATAAAAAATTATAGCTAGATGGTTAAGATATATCTATATCGTGATATTTAGGTTTCATATAATCTTTCACGCAGAACCTCCACTAACTCAACTACGACATTGCATACGACCTACCTGTCTCAAACTGAAAAAACTTGTAAACATAATTTGTGGGTCCAAAATTAGTGTTTATCTAGCGCCTCTAAAGTAATTTTCTCCTTTTCTTTCTTATTTGACTAGTTCTCAAAATTTTAAATATCTAGCACAGAGTAGTAAAGTATAGTCCATTTTCATCAATGCACTCTCGTAAAGATTGTTTAAAATGTTAGATGTAAACATAACTTCAAAGATAGAGAGACGTTTTTTTGAACACAACCAGTGACGGAGATTAGACGACTTTGTTGGAGGGGACAAAATAATGTTATTTCACTTTGGAGGAGCCGAACTTTAAAATTGTTCTTATACCAATTTAATTTATGGATTATTTTGATATATGCCTATATTTCATGATTAATTTTATATATACCTAAAGTGCAATCATTGAATGCATAATGTACAATGTTTTTAAAGTATATATTTGGTTATATATGAAATTACCAAATTTAAGAAAGGAAGATATGAAATTGTCCTTTATTTTATAAGCAAAACATACTAAAAGTATATATGAAAGTCAAAATTATAGGGGACCAAACCCCTCCTTGCCCTTGTTATCCTCCGTCCCTGAACAACTAATGTGACCATGCATTGATGAAACGATTGGTAGCGTGCATGTGTATTATGTTGATTACTGGTTTTTAACCCTATAGGATATTAGGACTAAATGTGAAGTTGAAACCTCTAGTTTGTGAATAAACTTTCTTTAACTGACACGAACAGACCAAAACCACCCAAGGCGAAAACCGATTTTATGGAAGGACATGAACCGAGAACCGAACCGAAGTGACTCGGTCAATTTTGGTTTTTTGTCATTCGGTTCGGTTGGCTTTAGACGGTCTAGGTGTGTTTTTTTTGGTTTTGGCCCAAACCAAGCCGAACTGGACCGAAACAAAAAATCGTAAATATATAAAACCAAAAACCGTATCGAATTCGGCTCGGCTCGGTTTTGCTCAACCCTACCTTTAGGTAATAACACAAATGCGAATGAATATAATAGCAATCTTGGATGATGAAAAATATGCATTTCACGTTGTGAATGTGAATGAACTAAATGTGAAACGACACAAAAGTTTGACCATCTAATATGGTTATACAAAGTCATAAAAGATTAGGGGTGTTCATCGGTTCTCGGGTTTGTGGGTTGTGTGGTTCACGTTTATAGGTTCGAAGAATTTTAAAGCAAAAACCAAAACCAAATCAAACCAATTATATAATAGATAAAACCAAACCATACACCAAATTAGAATTTGGTTTGGTTTCGGTTAAAACCAAGAAAAACAAATTCAAGTAAATATGAAAATAAAATCTAGATTCATAAATAAAAACCTAAAAGTTCAGATAAAATTAACAAATCAAAAGGTCACGCAAAGGGCTCAAGTAAATCAACAAAACAAGGGGTTAGGAAATCAAAATGTTTCACAATTTAAAGAAAGTAAATGAAAGACAAAATAAATTTTTCTTCAACAAAAGTCTTTAGAAGTCTTATTAGCTTGAATATTTCATCTTCAAGCATCCAAACCTAATTGAATATCAAGATTGTTATTTAGGATGATAAGATAAAAAATATGTATATTTATATTATTATTTTTTATGTAGATAGAGATATTCGGTTTCTTCGGTTCGGTCTGGTTATACTTTTTTCATGCCATAAACCAAACCAAACACAAATTAAATATTTTGGTTCGGTTTCAAACCAAACCATACACCAATTAAAATTTTCGATTCGGTTTTATTCGATTTTGTTCTGGTTTATTTTTCAGTTTGTTCGGTGTCAAACTAAACACCAAACACCCGTATAAAAGGCACATCTTATATCAAATGAACTATTGTATACTTTTATTCATAAACGGACCCGTGCAAAACAACCCAAAATGAACTCAATGAGGGAGAGGAGCCCGCATTGCGGCGGGGGTGTTTGCCAGCACCTGCACTGCCTATAGTAACAAATACAAATCCATATAATTTAAAAGATAGTAGTAATAGACTTAAGTTAGTATCAGAAGTATGGTACAATCTTACATATAGTTTGAGCTTCTCTTTTTCCTTTTATCGAGCATGATGATTCGAATCGGGCTTTTTGGTAAAATTCAACGGGTGTGACACGCGGATGCATAAAACCTGAGATACAACAAATGAATAATATAAAACCATTAAAACCATGAATGAATAAAACAAATATGATATCTGTTTAATATGTACCAATTTGATAATCAAACTTATGGTGGCACTCAAATGAAGGTGGCTCGTACAATTTGTAGAAAAACCTGAATATTTTATGGTTGTTGATAACCGGCTGTCGGGGTAGCGACATTAATGAGGAGAACCATATTCGGGGCTTTGGACACTAACACTAACTGATAAAGCCGAATAACACATCAATTAATACAAAAGTTGTAACACCCCAACCCGACAAGGGTAAAGATATCACAAATACAATTTCATATCAGAACTTTAAGTATTATACAAAAGCGGAAGTCTTTACAAAATAATCAAAATAAATCTAGGATCTCTAGGGTAAAGTCTTGCTCTCAACTCTACTCTCAAACCCAGATCAGCCATCCCACAAGCTCATCTTGAATGCTTAATACCTGCCGCAGGAAAAGAAAATGCGGCTGAGCTTACAAAGCCCAGTGAACAGATATAACAAAAACGGAAACTAAACAAAACAGAAATGCAAACTGAAACAAATGAAACGAATAACGAAGTCGCAGCGGAATGAGCATAATGAATCATAGAGGATTTTGCGGAACACAAACACACAGAAATCCGGAAGAACAACTAGCAATCAAGAGCAAACTCACATAGCATATTGATGACACAAACACAAACACATTAGAATATCCAGACACTTAACATATCAAGAAGATAGATTACATATAAACCAAACGAAAAGTCTAAGGACTAACGGAAGCAGTTCCTAGAAGGTAAACATGGCATTCATACAAATCAATTAATCTACATTTAACATACTTAATCCATTATTGCAGCAGCGGTAATAGCAATCAAATCATGGCAGACCAAATCATAAACAGACAGATACCCTAATGTATAGGTAAAGTTTACCAGATTAACGGAACAATTATACTTACTAAACTTTCAGAACAATTGATTATCACTAACGTAGTCATCGCTCAGATCAAAAGTTCACATAACGATAAGTTAACAGACAATCAGATGACAACATGCGAATCATATTAAACATATTATTCATATCCTAGCATGGCAAACGGTAGTCACATAAACATGTAAAAGCATAAACATCTTCAATAAACATATAATAACTCAGTATGCAAACAGAAGTATTGGCAAATACGGAATCATAAACAGAATTCATAAAACAAAATTAACAGATAAGGTTTAGTCATCCACCACGAGCCCAGAAACATATCAGATCATAACATATCACAAGTAACCATTGTATTCGGAGGGGTGACCTCGGAATACCTTATATAATATGAGGGGAGACCTCAGGTAACCAATGGAGTAGCTAGCTCCCAGAATTTTGTGAAGACGCGTATTGCACACGACATCATTCACCAGAAAACATATCAGATAACAGATAACAGATCTAGGATGCATCCATACGCCCCTTCCTACATATTCACAAATATGCTTCACCATCCAGAGACGTGGCAGAACATCACTCTACTGCCCTAGAGTCATATCAGAAGTGCATCACTGATACGGACATGGAACCCCCATGACTAGTTAAATATTTGGCTCGGGTATCAACCCATCTTAGGTCAAACAGATTGTCATAAATGACACAGATCATAATTCATCATAAAGGTCAAACAGATAACACAACAGATAGTTCATATCAAAAGTTCATATTCAGATACTCAGAAATCAGAGATTATATCATAATCACATATCATACTTCATAATCAGAAATTCAACATTTAATGTTCACAATTCAGAAGTTCATAATCAAATATAGCAGGGTTCAACAAATGTGCATATCGGAGTCTTCGTAACACTAGTTCAAATCAGATATTGCATGGTTCAATAAAACAGAAGTTCAGATAAGCTACATATCAAACTATCAGAAAAGGGTTCATAGCAATGGCATCGGAAACCTTAATAAGTAAATTAGGAAAGCTAACGAAAAGAACATCATAAGGAACCTTTACTGAAAAGGTCAGAATATCTGTACGATAACATAAGTGTCTTAAAGTAAGACAAAATATCCGTACCTTAACGCAAATGAGGGAAAAGCAAATGAATGAACGAACACGAAGATACGACGCCACGTCTTCTTCAATGAATCTACACGGATTACGATTCGTATAATACTTATTAGTTCCTTTTATAAGCTTCTTATGCCTTTGTAAGTGTGTTACCTATTGATATCATATTTTATCTTTCAATTTCTTAAACTCATATTCGGACCAGACTTTAGCGATTTTTATAAAATACTTTCTTAGCTCAAATGAAATCAAGCAAAATCCCAGGGGTTCCCATATGATTTAAAAGAGTCTCCAAAAATTGGTGGGTTCTATCTCTATGCCAAATGGCCTATGGAAAATCACAAGTCCAGACCTGTCCAGAAAGTAATCAGAAAATACACCTTAAAAGTTTACACTTATTGGACCTGTTTAGACACCTTGGAAAAATTCCCAAAACTCCCAGAAATTCATTTATGTCATAAATATCACTCCTGTAATAGGAGAGCTCCCAATTCCTTATGGTTTGAAAATGAAAAATCAAACAATACAACTAAATGTCAGACCCGTTTTCTCAGCTTTGACACTTGATTTTGTAAAATTCAAAAATACGACTTAGACAACTCCAAATCCGACCAAACCACTTGGAAAACTTAACTAAGACATAAAATAAAATTTTCCAATAAAAACCAGATTATTGTACTTATAAAATTCGATCTATGACACGCACAAGTTCGACATATGATGCTGTCCAGTTTTAGGGTTTATTAAAACTACTATAATCACATGTTTAGACCATTAATTACACCTAGGGTTCCATTCCAATTAGGGTTTCGAATTTATTAGGCATGATAACATTTATATATGTGGTTCGGTTCTTTTATAGCTCGACTTAACCATGATCCGATTCAATAATACATATTACATACATGTTCTTTAATACTTATAAGGTTCAAATCATTAGGGTTTGTGTTGTTTGGTTTCATACGGCTCGACACAAGGAAAAAGAAAACAAAAGTCGACTAAAACAAACAAGCTACAACATATTAACTTAAGGTGCATCAAAGGAAGACGAGAAACACGTTATACCTTAGCTTGGTTGAAGCAAAATCTCGACACCAAGGTTGCTAGGGTTCGGCCGAGTAGGAGAAAAGAAAAGAAAGAGAGGCAAAAACTAAACTAGGGTTTCACTTTTGAGTTTATGTGTTATATTTATAGTAGTAGCATTTTCGGTTTGGGCTTGAGGAGGGGGTATGGGCTCGGCTTGGTCCAACCGAACACAAAAACAAACGCCACCTTGTGGGCTTCTTGGACTCTCGGCTTGGCAAGAAAAGAAACAAGCCCATCTTGGTTCCCAAATAATGAAAACAAGGCCCAAACTTTTACGCGAGACATTTACATCTTTCGTCGTACCAAAATGATCACGTAACATATTCGTTAAGTTTTTATTATTCGTAAGTTAGTTTTTAATTTTCGTTAAATGATATAAACGTGTTTTTACGTATTTAATAAATGTTCGATTTCAAGGGTATTTTAGTCTCTTAACACGTTTCGTATTTTTAGGGTTTTACAACTCTCCCCTTCTAAAAAGAAAATTTCGTCCTCGAAATTGAACAGACGGAAAACGAATCGGATTTCAGAATTTCAATGAATATAACAAACGCGAAACTTATCTCGGAACAAACGGATTCTTATCAAAATCTTCAAACTCATACTTTTCAGAAATCAAATCAAAAATCAAATACTTATAACAGATGATCATATACTTATCAAAGTAATGGCAGATAACAGATGAGATGCAGAAAATCAAACGACAAATTTTAATTTATTCAGATATCTAATGATGAGAACAAACATGTGCATAGACGGAACAAATCCTAACGGTCTCACTAGTCGCAGAAATATGTGGAGACATATAAGCTTAAGGTGGTCATAGCAATCTATAGGTTCACGCAGATCATAACAACTTCGGATTCCAAACGTACAAAACTTATACGAAACAGATATCGACGAAAAATCTCACAATTAGGTACGGAATTTCAAACGAACATGAGAAGCACCAAATAACAGATACAAGTCAAAGTCCTATCACACATCAACCACAGGCATTTCCCAGACGTCGTATACCTTCAATAAGTTCAGATTATATGATCTCGGTATTATTACGTTGATCAGGCGTCATAATACTTGCATCACATAACAAGTTCTTATTGTCATTATATTCGGTCTCGGGTCATGACAAAACACATAGCTAATATCATAACAAAACATACCACATACAGATAACACTCAAATAGCAAGTAACATATAATAACAAACCAGATACACATGAGTATCCATCATGATGGCCATACTTCATTCAAGCGGTAATTAAACAACATCACTAAGAAAATAAAATAGCGGACAAAACTTATGAGGACTAACGGAAACTTAACGAATCTAGCAGAGAGAAACAGCAGACAGGAACTATACCTTCAAATTTCGTTTTATTTCCATTTATCAAACAAAATTTGCAAAATCGTCTTAAGATGAACTTCCAAAACGAAACTTAATAATCCATGATTCAATCATCTAAATGAGACGAAAGGACCTAACTCAAAATCCAATGTCAGAAATTTCTCATAAAGAGGACAACTAATCAGAAGCGCAAATTCCTATTCTTGTATCGGATTAAACCTCCTAGTAGCTGTAGATTCTAAATCCGAGTCCAGCTCGTATTCTTCCTCATGACTTATTACTGACGATCCAGAAAGAAAATCTGAGATATACCAGAATGCTAAACGATAAAACTTCACGATTCACACCGAGTTCCGAACAAATTAGAGAAAAGCAATACAGATCAAAATCACTTATCAGAATATCAAACCGTCTTGAAACGCATGACAAACGAATCAGAGTGACATAAGTCGCGCCCAAATCATATGAAGTAGATGAATCTTTTCAGCCACCGGTTGAATCTTGTCTCCGTCTCTTGCGCCTTTGGTTGGTCCATCCAACTTCCTCTAACAGCACGGCAGTCGAGTGTGGCTTCTGCTTCACGAACCTCTCCAGCACAGGAACCGTCGCAGCAACGCAGGGTCGGCACCATCTTCTTCGGCTCCACGGGTAGTCTCCATCTAACTATTGACAAACGGACGAGCGAAAACAAAATAACAAAATTCGATGCGAACAAAGGAGGGCCAATTCAGTGAAGGCAAAAGGATATCGAAGTCAAATCTGAACGACAATCAAAAGGAATCAGAAGAGATCTGAACAGACGGAAACCTAATGTCTACCCAATTCTCACAGGTCATAGCCTAAGCTCTAAGGGTCCTAAAACCTAGAGCTCTGATACCATAATTGTAACACCCCAACCCGACAAGGGTAAAGATATCACAAATACAGTTTCATATCAGAACTTTAAGTATTATACAAAAGCGGAAGTCTTTACAAAATAATCAAAATAAATCTAGGATCTCTAGGGTAAAGTCTTGCTCTCAACTCTACTCTCAAACCCAGATCAGCCATCCCACAAGCTCATCTTGAATGCTTAATACCTGCCGCAGGAAAAGAAAATGCGGCTGAGCTTACAAAGCCCAGTGAACAGATATAACAAAAACGGAAACTAAACAAAACAGAAATGCAAACTGAAACAAATGAAACGAATAACGAAGTCGCAACGGAATGAGCATAATGAATCATAGAGGATTTTGCGGAACACAAACACACAGAAATCCGGAAGAACAACTAGCAATCAAGAGCAAACTCACATAGCATATTGATGACACAAACACAAACACATTAGAATATCCAGACATTTAACATATCAAGAAGATAGATTACATATAAACCAAACGAAAAGTCTAAGGACTAACGGAAGCAGTTCCTAGAAGGTAAACATGGCATTCATACAAATCAATTAATCTACATTTAACATACTTAATCCATTATTGCAGCAGCGGTAATAGCAATCAAATCATGGCAGACCAAATCATAAACAGACAGATACCCTAATGTATAGGTAAAGTTTACCAGATTAACGGAACAATTATACTTACTAAACTTTCAGAACAATTGATTATCACTAACGTAGTCATCGCTCAGATCAAAAGTTCACATAACGATAAGTTAACAGACAATCAGATGACAACATGCGAATCATATTAAACATATTATTCATATCCTAGCATGGCAAACGGTAGTCACATAAACATGTAAAAGCATAAACATCTTCAATAAACATATAATAACTCAGTATGCAAACAGAAGTATTGGCAAATACGGAATCATAAACAGAATTCATAAAACAGAATTAACAGATAAGGTTTAGTCATCCACCACGAGCCTAGAAACATATCAGATCATAACATATCACAAGTAACCATTGTATTCGGAGGGGTGACCTCGGAATACCTTATATAATATGAGGGGAGACCTCAGGTAACCAATGGAGTAGCTAGCTCCCAGAATTTTGTGAAGACGCGTATTGCACACGACATCATTCACCAGAAAACATATCAGATAACAGATAACAGATCTAGGATGCATCCATACGCCCCTTCCTACATATTCACAAATATGCTTCACCATCCAGAGACGTGGCAGAACATCACTCTACTGCCCTAGAGTCATATCAGAAGTGCATCACTGATACGGACATGGAACCCCCATGACTAGTTAAATATTTGGCTCGGGTATCAACCCATCTTAGGTCAAACAGATTGTCATAAATGACACAGATCATAATTCATCATAAAGGTCAAACAGATAACACAGCAGATAGTTCATATCAAAAGTTCATATTCAGATACTCAGAAATCAGAGATTATATCATAATCACATATCATACTTCATAATCAGAAATTCAACATTTAATGTTCACAATTCAGAAGTTCATAATCAAATATAGCAGGGTTCAACAAATGTGCATATCGGAGTCTTCGTAACACTAGTTCAAATCAGATATTGCATGGTTCAATAAAACAGAAGTTCAGATAAGCTACATATCAAACTATCAGAAAAGGGTTCATAGCAATGGCATCGGAAACCTTAATAAGTAAATTAGGAAAGCTAACGAAAAGAACATCATAAGGAACCTTTACTGAAAAGGTCAGAATATCTGTACGATAACATAAGTGTTTTAAAGTAAGACAGAATATCCGTACCTTAACGCAAATGAGGGAAAAGCAAATGAATGAACGAACACGAAGATACGACGCCACGTCTTCTTCAATGAATCTACACGGATTACGATTCGTATAATACTTATTAGTTCCTTTTATAAGCTTCTTATGCCTTTGTAAGTGTGTTACCTATTGATATCATATTTTATCTTTCAATTTCTTAAACTCATATTCGGACCAGACTTTAGCGATTTTTATAAAATACTTTCTTAGCTCAAATGAAATCAAGCAAAATCCCAGGGGTTCCCATATGATTTAAAAGAGTCTCCAAAAATTGGTGGGTTCTATCTCTATGCCAAATGGCCTATGGAAAATCACAAGTCCAGACCTGTCCAGAAAGTAATCAGAAAATACACCTTAAAAGTTTACACTTATTGGACCTGTTTAGATACCTTGGAAAAATTCCCAAAACTCCCAGAAATTCATTTATGTCATAAATATCACTCCTGTAAAAGGAGAGCTCCCAATTCCTTATGGTTTGAAAATGAAAAATCAAACAATACAACTAAATGTCAGACCCGTTTTCTCAGCTTTGACACTTGATTTTGTAAAATTCAAAAATACGACTTAGACAACTCCAAATCCGACCAAACCACTTGGAAAACTTAACTAAGACATAAAATAAACTTTTCCAATAAAAACCCAGATTATTGTACTTATAAAATTCGATCTATGACACGCACAAGTTCGACATATGATGCTGTCCAGTTTTAGGGTTTATTAAAACTACTATAATCACATGTTTAGACCATTAATTACACCTAGGGTTCCATTCCAATTAGAGTTTCGAATTTATTAGGCATGATAACATTTATATATGTGGTTCGGTTCTTTTATGGCTCGACTTAACCATGATCCGATTCAATAATACATATTACATACATGTTCTTTAATACTTATAAGGTTCAAATCATTAGGGTTTGTGTTGTTTGGTTTCATACGGCTCGACACAAGGAAAAAGAAAACAAAAGTCGACTAAAACAAACAAGCTACAACATATTAACTTAAGGTGCATCAAAGGAAGACGAGAAACACGTTATACCTTAGCTTGGTTGAAGCAAAATCTCGACACCAAGGTTGCTAGGGTTCGGCCGAGTAGGAGAAAAGAAAAGAAAGAGAGGCAAAAACTAAACTAGGGTTTCACTTTTGAGTTTATGTGTTATATTTATAGTAGTAGCATTTTCGGTTTGGGCTTGAGGAGGGGGGTATGGGCTCGGCTTGGTCCAACCGAACACAAAAACAAACGCCACCTTGTGGGCTTCTTGGACTCTCGGCTTGGCAAGAAAAGAAACGAGCCCATCTTGGTTCCCAAATAACGAAAACAAGGCCCAAACTTTTACGCGAGACATTTACATCTTTCGTCGTACCAAAATGATCACGTAACATATTCGTTAAGTTTTTATTATTCGTAAGTTAGTTTTTAATTTTCGTTAAATGATATAAACGTGTTTTTACGTATTTAATAAATGTTCGATTTCAAGGGTATTTTAGTCTCTTAACACGTTTCGTATTTTTAAGGTTTTACAAAAGTATATGTTGACAAAGTGAACACATGAATGTATATTTATGAATTGCTTTTCATCACATACCAATGAGCCATGGGTGGGATCTAACATTGTAGTTTTTCTGGCTAGATGGTATAAAAGATGTTCTCGAATGACTACTGGACGAACTGTTTATTGAATAATGATCGTGCGAGAGAACGTTCCGAACAACACCTGCATCAAAGACCATCACGTTCTCAGCTGGTGTACAGGCTACAAATACTGGAAAAAATGGATAAGAGTGTGCATACATTATATTGAAAAAAATCCCGTGTCACATAAAGAAACAATAATAAGCAAAATAATATGCACCAAACATGTGACAATAGGTTCTATTGGATTGGCATGCATATGACCACCAATGGCTGACAAATCCATATAAGCCGATCGAATCTCTGAATGACGCACAACATCAACTTTAGCCTTTCCTTTATCAGCAGTAGACACATTTTGAGGACGTGACAATGCAAATCGAAGACACCGCTCAGCGGATCACAGATAACTATACATGCGTTTGGAAGATATCTTTTTTGAGTTGGGATGTTGTCTAAAGGCTCAGGAAATATCATCACCCAACAGTTGTAGGCCCACAGCACAACTGTGACAATCAAATTGTTGAACAACACCGGCGTCAAACTGTAACACCGTTCCATATTGTGTAGGGACTGTAACCACATGAGAATGATCCTCCGGAACGTGTCGAACAACAACCGATGTAAGGGATTCCAATACATGCTTTGCTTAATAATTCAAAAGTCCAATTTTATCGAACTTTACTGCCCTGAGATCTACGCATGCAAGACATAGAAGAACCGTAATATTCGCATAATCTAAAATGACTACGGATATGTAAATAATGAATTGCAATCATAACATCAGGTTCATTATCGGTTGCAGCTGTGTTCATACACTTATAAAATGTGCGCCCTATATTTTGGATTAAAGAAAAGCTGAAAGTTAAAACAACTTACCGCACTTCCACTTCTCTTAAGACATTCATCAGATGCATGGTAGCCGCAACTCAACCCACACTTTCCACTCCATCTACCTCAACCCTGAATCGGTCCTATTAGTAGGTTAAACTATGATAGTCAATACAGTGAGGCCGGGTATTTAATTATGCATAAAACATTCCATCTTAATTTGATTCTATATTAAAAGTAATTTAAGAACCGCTTTTATACATCGCGCGGGTTCATTAACCTTAATATTTTCTACTACTTGTACTTATAAAACTAACAGAATATATGAAATTTAAACTAAAAATTAAAAAGTAATCTTACTGTATTCAGTTTCTTTAGGCAAACCTTCAATGAATATTTTCCTACAATTTTATAGACATAAAAACAAAAAACATGAAAACCGAATTAATTTTTTGGTGAAGATTGTAAGACTAAGTTTATTGCTAGAAGTCACCAACCGGTTGGTGGGGTCATGTAGTACCTTTTATTAATATTAAACAATAATGAAACAAAGTGAACACATTCCTCTTTTGATCTTGGTTGATCGTTCCACAACCATGGGTTGCCAACTCAATTCTAGCCACATGTCACATTTTCAATGGATTGATATTTATTTTTTTAAACTTTTTTTTTTGGTACCATTATTATTATTACTTTGTATTATTATACAATATAAATGTTTTTTTTTAAAATAAAAATTATATCAATAATTTTAGTTTTCAATTCTCTATAAATATAGTCCAATATCAACATGTTTTCATACACCTTCTCAATTCTCATTTTTGGTTTCTTAACTTTTTTTACATCTAGTATTTCTCATATGGATCATAATTATCCAAATTACTTCCCAAACACCCAATATTATGGAGAATATCAAAGTCTTTTAAACTCTCAGTCTCCAAATCTAAATCAAATGCCAAGTATACCCAATCATGAAACGTCACAAAGTATTTCTAGAAATTTGTTTCAAGATTCTCAAAAACCAAGTAAAAGTACCGAAAAAATTGCAAAATGGGAAACCAAAGAAGATATAGCTCTGATGGCAGCATGGTGTCATGTTAGTAGTGATTCAACCCGTGGAAACAATCAAAGAAAAAGTTCGATGTGGGCAAGAATTTGTCAAATGTATGAGCAGACGAGATCTGAAAACCCAAAAGATATCGGCCCTCGGAATGAAAATGAGATGAAAGGTCGTTTTAAACGACTTAGTGAGAATGGAAGCAAGTGGGTCGCTGCTTATAGGGCAGCGTATAGCAGAAAAACAAGTGGAATGAATTTGAAAGATGTCGAACTTGATGCGCATAGAATTTATGAGGCGGATGGTAGTAAGTTTTTAGACTTGACTGTATTTAACAAAGTTATGTGTAAAAATCTCAAGTGGATGTTAAACATAGATCGTGACAATACACGTTCACATCCTATGGATGAAGAACCTAATGAAGAAAGTGGTGGCAGTACGAAAAGATCGAGCATATATGGCAAAAATTGTATCTCTAAAAAATGACTTGATTGAGCATATATGGCAAAAATTTGGCGATGATAATTAATTATGTCATTTGTATCTCTAAAATTTGTAATTTTTAATTTCTTCATGTTTTGTAATTTCATTTTTCTAATGAAAAGTGTATTTTATTTGAATTAAAACCTAAAAATATAAAGTGATTTTTTTTAATCAAACCGTTTACTGTTTTAGATATATACTTATAAAGTAAATATTTTATTAAATATATATTTTATAAAAAACTTTAAGTAATTAAATTGAATATAAAGAAATAATATTATATGTTAGGTTGGGTTGTTGATAAATGGTAAAAAAAAATATATTGGTTGTGTAGGTGGAGGAAAGAGAAAATAATATTTTATTAAGAGATTGGGTTGTGATGGGTTGTTAATAAAGATAGTCTAAGCGAAAGTAATAACGGAATTAAGCATACCCGGTCATTTAAATGTGAAGCAAATTTCTTTTTATTATCTTTTTAGTACATGAGTGGTCAACACAACTTATCTGAACCACAAAAACACGAAACCCATAATCAAACTCAACCCATGTAACAAAATTATTAGAAAACCTGCTTTGGAAAAGTAATTGAAACCGCGCAAAAAAAACATACATGTGATTGAAAATTGTCTATCATCTCCGTTGCTATAAAGAATGTGTGATGTTAGGACCGGGATATAGAATCAAATGGGGGTGAGATGACTTCTTAGAAAGATGCACAATAGGGCATAACTATGCCATGAAAAACTCCAATAGAGATCGTCATGAGGAAGAAGATGACGGTAAGGAAGTCACGTAGTAGCATGACTTCGAGTCTAGCTACAAGACTCATAAATAAAGAAAAGTGTTTCGTGGGAGGCAACCCATGCTTAATTGTTTGCCTGTTTTGTTTTTCAATTTTTGTTTGTGTGTTTATATATTTTTTTCATTATTGTTTATTCTCATGTTAGACTTTGTGAAAATGCTTTATTTTGTTTTTAATTTCGTCTTAATTGCATATAAAGGTATTTTACAAAAAGATAAGTGTAGAGAAGATCACATATGTTTTTAACATGAACATGAGATTAATGATAAATGAAATTGATATATTTGTATGTTTGTTAGAGTCAAATGCTTGTATCGAGTCATAATGGATGTTTTGCAGAAATTTTTCCAGGTTTTAATGAGGTAATTTTTCCAGAATATTTTCAGTAGACCACTTTTTGTCAAGACAGCCTGACGGTGTCAGGATTACACCTGACGACGTTAGGCAATGTGGAAACAGAATATCAGTTTCGTTTTCTGTGTACACTTGTAATTTTTGGAAATTCCCAATTCTTAGTTTTCTAGAAAAAATGTAAACATCCATTCCACAAGCATTATATCTTACTCGCTTTCTAGATTAGATGTGTGTCATATATAGTTTTACCGCCGATTTTACGTTAAGGTTTCGTTTGTTTTCTTATACGTATGCAGTTTATATTGGACAAGAAGAATAAACACATTTTGGAAGAAGCTTATTACTTATTCATTCTTCTTGGAGGAGGATTTAACCGTAACTTCATACATATCCTACCGAGCTAATCAAGGGAGTACTAGTTTCTTTCTCTTTTAACTTACCTTTCTTTATCATAACTTTGATACTTTCGGGGAACATTGGGGACAATGTTCAATTTAAGTATAGGGAGGGAGAATTAAACGGGAACTTAGAAACTATTCACTCACTTGATTATTTGTCTTGTCTTTGCTAATTTGTGTAATAAACCATAAGAAATATTTGTTAGGGCAATTTTAGCACCAAATTTAAATTTTTTTATGGAATTTACGAGTTAAACTTTAGTCTTAATAAAGCGTCTCATGGATAGGAATTATATGACTAGCACAAAAACCGTTTACCACTCCAATTCCACCTAAAAAATGTGAGGTTCACCCCTAGATATTTAGGAATAAAAGCATTCATCTTTAATGCTTAGTGAGTGTATCGGTTGTATAATAGATTCTAGAACTTGTTTTGTGATGCATTCCGAGATCGCTAGTGAGACTACACTTGTGTAGTTAGGATTAACTAAATGATAAGAGGCATTAGGATAACCCTTATTTTAAACATGTAATTTAATTACCTCTTCCACATCGGTTGAGTAATTTTCCCCACACCCTTGAGATGTACTCATATTTAGTACACGATACCCCTAGTTAACCCCTTAGAGCCTATCCTTTTTGCGGTTCTTGTGATGTTTCGATTTTCCGGAATATCAATGAATAGCATTGTTTACAATATACCCCCCAAATGTACACCCAAATCGCCTTAGCCTACCTTGTATGCACTCATCTTTAGTGCATTATTGTTATCATTACTAAACCCTTAGTTCAATTATCTAGTTACTTGCATGGTTGCTAAGTCGATTCATATCATTTGTATACAGTTTTGGGATGATTGGGACTCATGGGTTAAAGTAATATTTTATGGAGTAACGGGAAAGAATGATAAATTCAAAATTTCCTTTGTCTACGTAATTAAATACTCCAAGTGTTTTGATCTTTTCAAATCAGGTCAATTAGTGTTAGTGAAATAGAAACTCAAGTGTAGGGATGCTCCTATAAATCCCTTATATTTTGATGTTATCGTAGAATGGTAGAGTAAAAAGGTATGAAAAAAAAAGTTGTTGAAAAAAACATGAAAAAATGAGAAAACATACGGGCTACCATCCTACATCTATCTTTATGTTTATGTTTTTAAGTTTATGTTTTATTTCAAGTTATCTAGTGTTAGTGAGTCGAGTCTTGGCTTAGCAACGCCACGCTTTACATGCTTGTAACATAAGATTTTTGACTTGCCACCACTAAATATCCCTATCCAACAAAACCCTTTACTTCCCTACCCTAAGCCTAACGTTACAACCCTTGTAAAGACCTCTTAGATAGTTATTCCTAGGTGCTTACACCAAAGCGGTGGAGGTTTGATTTATTCTCAAGCTTATGGTAATCTATATACTATGCCAGGTATGAGTATTTATCTTCCATTTCCATTCATATTATATTTCATATAAACCCGAGAGATGAGAGAATCCAAACACCAATTGTGAGGTGCTAGTATATAATTTTCGTGCTTGTACTGATTGGCCAAAAACACATTTGCTTGACGACAAGCAAATTCCAAGTGTAGGGATATTTGACAAGGATTTAAAACATACGTATTTAGGGGGTCATTTAAGCTGTAATCGACACATTTTATATCCGTTACTACTTAAAATCATTCCTTTTCACATTTTAGCTCTTTTGGAAGCAAAATGCTAGAATGAAGCATATTTGGACGAAAATGAGCGAAAACATGAAGAAAATGGCAAAGTCAAGATCAAAGGCACTCCAGCACACCTGACGGCGTCCCAACTAAATGGCGACGCCGTCCCTCTATAGAAGACTTGATCAAAAGTGCACGCGACAGCTCTGCGAAAATTCTGGTTCTAAAGCCTAACGACGTCACACCTAAACTCTGGAAGGCGTCACTCACAAACTCTACACCAGACGCCCAAGAACCAAGACTCAAACGACGTCATGCATAAAGACTGACGACGTCACACTCCTCAACTGACGCCAACCCAACGATGACTTGGCCCAAACGAAACCCTAATGACGGTGATAACGCTCAGATTGTACATGTTTTTAGTAGCATTATGAGTGCTTTTGTATATGTTATTTGGTTATATTTGTATGATTTGAGTGCTTAATCAAATCAAAAGTTGTTTGTCTAGTGTTTATAACCAAGTGCAGGGAAACGGAAGGAAAAGTAAAGGAATGTTCAACAATTGGAAGATTCCCGTTTCAGTGAAGCATGTCAAGCACAAATCAGTGTTTCTAGTACCATTGAAGACCAAGATGATTGAAGAACCAAGTTCTACAAGTCAAAGTTGATTTCCCGTAACTCAGGAAGACCAACCGGATCGGTTGCATATGCAACCGGATCGGTTAGAAGATGATCAAAAAGTGCCCAAGACGCCAACCCAACCGTTCGGTTGCCGCCCGCAACCGATACGGTTGGACCTCTTGTAGAAGACCAACCAGATCGGTTGGTCATGTGACCAATCCGGTTGGAGAGCCTGTTTCTGCCAAATCTTCATCACCAAGTTTCCCCTTTGCATCCAAACGATTCTAGGTCCTTCCCTTGGTGTATTCTAGTCCCTTCCTAACTCCTTGGAGGCCAAGTTCAACAATTAATACCCTAGGCCTTGGAACTAGTATAAATAGAGACCTCTTGTGAGCATATGAGACACACACTTCAATACAACTCTCTCTACTCATCAAACAAAGTTCTTAAGCTCTCAAATTTATCCTTAGAAGTCCAGGAGAGTTTGGAGTTCCAGAAGTTCCACATTTAGAGGCCAAGACCCCAAGGAGTCTACCCCAATACTTTGGGAATCATTACTTCACCATTTGTAATCTTATTCCAAGCATTGTAAGACTCTTAATCATGTTTTGTAATGTTCAAAGTTCTGAGTTTATGTTTATGTTTGCTATGAGTGGCTAGTTTCTTTATACACTTGCTTAAATGATGTTGATTATCATATGACTAGTTGGTGATTGTGTTAACATGTTTTAATTCAATTTCAAGTTGATTCTAAGATCCAATTGTGCTAAAGTTTCATAGTGACATTTGTTAAATCAAGTTTGACTAGTTGATAATAATCGTAGAGGTCGAAAGAACTTATTATTGTTCAATTAGTTATAATCATTTTGTCTATGGATGATTGTTTTTACCCATTATTCTTGATTAAACAAAGGAACTAAGGTGTGGTTGTAATAAGAACGCTTTTTGATTATCAAGTTGGATTGATTGGAAACATCTAAAAGGTCGTAAGATTAGTTGTTGACAATCAATTGTACCATTTTGTCTATAATCGGTTACCTTTTGTATTGACCATTTCTAAAGCAATTTGATAAGCAAATGGATGTTTTTGTGTTTAAGTTTGTGAAAATAAACGTATGAAACTTGAATTGATTGGTTAAACTTAATGCTTGTTTTTATAAACTAAAATCTTGACGAAGGTTTAACTTGTAAGAACAATAGATTAGTACACCAACTAATTATCATAACCAACATGTTAAGAGGTTAGCACAATCACATTAATCAAGGATAAGAAACTAGTTTAAGCAAGTGTAGTTTTTAATCATCTGAATTTCATTATATCTATTTTCGTTGTTATATGTTTTGGATTGTCTTAGTTGATTCAAACTTGTTAATTAGATTCACTCAAATCCCTGCGAACGATCCCGACTTACCTTCATAATCTTGCTATAACGGACGAGTGCACTTGCTCGTATGTGTTATTGGTAAATTTGGTAATTCGTCTTTTATAAATTTAAAACTTGTACACACCGGACACATCAAGTTTTTGGCGCCGCTGCCGGGGATTTGATTGTGTTTCAGCAAGTTTTGAATCCAATCAGTCGATTCATTCCAAAAAAAAAAAAATTCTCAGAAACTTCAACCGATCCGGTTGCCTCACAACCGAATCGGTTACGCCTTTAACCCATCCAAATTGACCTAACCGATCGGTCGCTCCTCGCAACCGATCCGGTTACCCTTTTCTGTCCAGAAAACTGTTTTCGTTGTTTGTCCGTGTGTTTAGATATTGCCTGGATTCTCTAGGTCATTATATGAACACTCGTGTAGCGGGAATAGAACCAATTTCACCTCTAACCAACCCTGAACGTTTGATTCGAAGAAGAAGAAGAACACCTTTCATACCATTGGAAAATCGTGTACCTAGAACACCAAACCCACCATTTGATAACCTCGTAGAAGCCAAAGTCGTTTACAACCCTTTCACCAATTTACCTTTTCCCATGGCGGACGATCAACCCATGTGGGGAACCAACCGAGCCGTAGCACCAACCCCTGGGAGTGCTATTGTTGCTGTCAACCTTGGTGACAATTTCACCGTGAAGGGTCATCATCTTTCCATGATCAAAGACCGTCAATTCGATGGCCGTGCGCGGGCCGATCCGCATAAGCACATTGCCGAATTCATCAAAATTTGCGGAATGTTCCGTTATGGCGACACCGATGTCAATGCCATCAAACTCAAACTTTTTCCATCATCGCTCGCCAGAGATGCTAAAGTATGGTACAATGAATTAACCCCAGGAATTATCAACACTTGGGAGGAGATGAGGCAAGCCTTTGTAAGCCGATTCTTTCCACCTGCCATGTTTGATCGATTAATGGGAGAAATTCGTGCTTTCATACAAAATCCCAACGAATCACTTGTCTAAGCTTGGCTTCGGATGAAAGATTTTCTTCGTAGTTGTCATGGACATGGATTATCCAAAGGAACCATTATCCAAATCTTTTACCATGGACTAGATGAAATCTCTCAAGGCATCCTTGATGCTGGAGGAATTTTTCTCTATAAGACTCCTAACGATGCACACCAATTACTCGAAGATCGAGTACTTCTCAAACTCGATTGGTCTAAAGATTCCAAAACCAAACCTCTTCGAAAAACCGTTGCTTTTGTCAAAAACACCGATATCTCAAAACTCATGGAGAAAATGGAAGCCTTAACCTCAAAAATCGACTCTCAATATAAAGATATCAAATAAGAAATGAAGGAAATGCGAGACGGATGCAACAATTGTGGAGGAAATCACCCATCGTCTGAGTGCGACGATAAACCTATGGGTGGACCTAACGAAGGAGAAGCAAATTATGTCCAAGGAGGATATCGTGGAGGAGGATATCGTAGTAATTATTACGGTCGAAATTCTGGAAATTGGCAAGACCGCCGACCAAGGGATGACAACCGTGATTCTCAACCACGAACTGACAATCCGCTACCACAAAACTCCGACAAAAAGATGGAAGAATCCGAATTCGAAAAAACCATGAGAGAATTCGTGGCTGCTCAAAAATCTGCAAATGATTTCATCAAAAATCAATTTTGCAATCTCAAAGCCAAAGTTGAGCAGGGACAGAAAAATCATCAAGCATCTATCCAAGATCTTGAAAACAAATTTGGTAGATTTTCTGACCAACATTCCTCTCGACCATCTGGTTCGTTACCAAGTAACACCAAATCTAACCCAAAACCATCAAATGATAAAACGTACCATCCACCACAAACGAGAAATGAGCATATCAATGCTGTCTTCACTAGAAGTGGTCTCTCGTACGATCCACCCCAAAATTCTAATGAAAATGATCCTATCACCCAAGATAGCGAGGATGAAGCTGAGGAAACCAACACAACTCAAACCACCAAAAAGAAAACCACACCATCTGTCAAGGCGTACACACAAAAAATTCCATATTCTCAACGCCTTAAGAAAGAAAAAATGGAAGAGCGTAATAATAAGTTCACTGAAATAATCAAAGAGGTTAGACTCAATGTTCCTCTAGTTGATGTCTTAGCCGGAATGCCCAATTATGCGAAATTCTTGAAAGAACTTCTTAATAACAAAAGCAAGTTAGAGCAAATATCAGCTACTTTCCTTAACGAAGAATGCTCAGCTACTGTTCAAAACAAAATCCCACCAAAGCTCGGAGATCCTGGGAGCTTTCTTATTCCATGTGCTTTCAGGAATAATATTCAATGCGATGCTTTAGCCGATCTTGGCGCAAGTATCAATTTGATGCCTTATTCGTTGTATTTCAAATTATGCAACAACAGCCTTAAATCAACAAAAATGAGCATTCGATTAGAAAATCATTCTTATCAATATCCTGTGGGTATTGCCGAGAATATGCTTGTTCAAGTCGGTAAATTCATTTTTCTCGTGGACTTTGTAATCTTAGAAATGGAAGAAGATAGTAAAGTTCCACTCATCTTAGGAAGACCTTTCCTAAATACCGCTGATGCAATCATCAAAGTGAAAGGAAAAGAACTCAACCTTGGAGTTGGAGAAGATCGAATAACCTTTCTAATCGATAAAGCGATGCGCTATCCACATTCCAGTGATGACACTTGTTTCAACATCGATGTTATCGATGAAGTCACTGACGAAGAATTGGATGCGTTGCTCAACGAATCCAATCCATTCATGACTACTTCTGAAAAAATCAATGAAACAGACTTTGACAAAGAGTTTGATGATTTCATGAAAGTAGAGTTCGAAGGAGACAACACAGAGGAGGAAGAAATGGAGGAAGAAAATTTTGAAGCAATAACTTTCGATGACGAGATGAGGATAAAATCCTCTATCGAAGAACCACCAACAGATCTCGTGCTCAAACCTCTCCCTGATCATCTTGAATATGCTTACTTGGAGGAAAATTCACTTCTTCCAGTAGTCATATCTTCATTACTCGAGGCCAAAGAGAAAGAAAGTTTAGTTTCTGTCCTCAAAAATCATAAACAAGCTTTTGCTTGGAAAACATCTGACATCCCAGGAATTAGTCCCAATTTCTGCAAACACAAAATCAATTTCGAAGATGGGATCAAACCTGTTGTTGAACGCCAACGTCGACTCATCTGGCATCAAGGTTGTTCAATGGGGTGGTAGTTACTTTATTTCCTAACATGATTGTGCAGGTACAGGGTAAAGGATCAACAATCCCAGCTGAGTCCCAACACACACCCATTGTTGTTCCAAATGTAACCTATACACCACCTATAACACACACCTGTAGGAGAAAACATAGACAAGATACTATAGCTTCTCATCCTAATATTCCTACTCAGACCCCAGGAGTAAATAAGACTCCCTCTGGCAGAGTGGAAGGGGCTACCACTACTATGTCTAGCTTAGATGCAACACAGGGCAGTGGTAACATCAATAAGACCCCACCCATGGCAATAATGGATGTTTCTAGTCCTAACTGACTAGGTACAACTGCTAGAATCCCAAGCCAACTGGATACTATGGGTGGCTTTAGTGTTCCTCCTAGTCCAACTCGGGAAAATACTTAGTCTATGCCTCATGATGCACCTCTCCCAGAAGGTAACACATCTGGAAGTGCTGAGGGTAGCCAATCACTTAAAGAATTGACGACATTGTGTACCCAGTTGACAGCTAATGTAGAGGTTTTGGAGAAAGATTTGAAAGAAACAAAGAAATTATATGCCACAGTCTACTCTACCCTGGTCAAGAAGGTGAAGAGGTTAAAGCACTACAAGCTCCCAGAAAGGCTCACATGGTAGATTCTACCAGTTTAAGTGATCTAGTAGATATTGGAGAATTTTACAAACAAAAGAGGAGAACAAATGTTGAAACTCAGGGGAGGACTTTAAGTTTTGAAAGTGGTGGGGATCAAGATCAAGATATGGGTGATTATGCACAAGAAACAGAACCAGTTGAAACTGAAGAAGTTGATCTTGAAGCTCCAACAGAGGTGATTGAAGATCAAGAGGATGTCATTGATACTGCTACCAGTGCAAAAAAGACAGCAGAAACTGCTAGTTCAAGAAAAGGTACTGCTAGGATTGATAAAGGCAAGGGCATTCTACTTGAAGATGAACCTGTTCAAAAGAAGAAAAATATTACTGCACATATGGTTTTTGATGAAGAAAAAGCAAAAGAGGTGCAAGAACAGGAGGTGATAAGATTTCTGGAAGAGCAAAAGTTGAAGAAGACTGCTGAACTATCTGTTGAAGAGTCAGATAGATTACTTGCTCAAATGTTGAAAGAAGAAGAAGCTGCAACAGTTCCAGAGGAAGAAAAGGAAGATGCTATCCAAGACTTACTCAATCAAATGAGAGAAAAGCAGAGAACAAAGAAAAGAGTCAAACCCCAAAAAAAAGGTCAATTGATGAAGTACATGAAGATCTATCTGAAACATCAAGATTACAAGAAAGATTTTCAACTGAAGGGGAAGACTTTTGATGAAATACAAGAAATGTATGTCAGAGCTTATAGAAGAATTCAAGACTTCAGACCAGTAGAAACAGAAGAACCAACTATTAGAACAAAGAGGGCAGGTTTGTTACTGGAATCTGAAACATCTGAAAAGCAGAAGACAGAAGGAAGTTCATCTGCAGCAGAGATTGACTTGGAGGATGAAGCACTAAAAGACTTAATGATCATACAACCTGATGAAGGAATGCATGTAGAAGCTTTACAGATCAAGCATCCAATAATTGATTGGGAGATCTATAGTGACAGATTTGGAAAAGCTTGAAAGATCATCAGAGTTGGTGACATAGTGGAGATGTACAAGACATTTGTAGATATGTGCAAATCTTTTGATAGAGATGATCTGGTGAGACTATGGGAACTGGTACAGCAGAAGCTAAATCATAATGAAGATCATGATCAAAAGGAGCAGGAGCTTTGGGTAGAGTTGGAAAGATTGTTTGAGCCTGATCCTTTTGAAAGACTTTGGGGTCAAGATTATGGAGTTCCAGAAACAACTTGGATTTTGTATTGGTCATCTGATGTACATCATGTCTATAAAAGCATACATGATTGGTTTATGCTGGTAGATAAAGAGTATCCGCTTAGATTGAAGACTATGATTGCAATGTTATCTTCAAGATTGAAGACTGAAGAAGATAATGAAATAGTAAGAAACTTAGTGAACAAGATGTTAATACAAATAAGCCGTAAAAAAGTTTATTTATATTTTACGATCTTCTAATGTTTTGTCGATAACAAACGTAAAATCATTTTAACAAAACAAATAAAATACGTAAATGGTTTGAGCCAATAGTTTACTAACACACTTACGTTTTCATATAAAACACTAAACAAGTAATAGTGCTTTCATGTTATAGTAATGCATATGTATAACAACTAGTGTTTACATAATAGGTATATATATACATACTTAGTATGTATTGTAATGGGTAATGTAATGGGTAAGAATCTAAGTACTTGACCCATTAACTAGACACATTGAATGTAGTTGGGTAAAACCCAAAGTCCATGACCCATACCCATTGAGCATAATCCATAACCCATGACCCATTGCATGACATCATGCATGAAGTCATAATGGGTATTATCCATAACCTATGGAGCTAACCCATGACCCATTGACTAGATGAATTGCATCTTCTAGATACATTGTATCTATGTGGATACCCATGATCCAAAGTCTATGGCCCATGACCCATGATCGATGACCCATAACCCATTTAGGGGGAGCGTCCTACGGATCCCCAGGAATACACTGGACGGATCCCTCAAGCAAGGGATCCGTGGGACAGTAGTGAATTTTTGTCTATAAATAGTGAGCCATTTCTTCATTGTAAGTTGACACTTTCACATACACTTTCTCTCAGTATTGTAAATTCTCTAACCTTAGATCCAAAGGATCTTTCTATGTAGTTTGTGTTTGTGTCATCTTCTAGGTTCCTCTTAAAGGCAAGATCACCACCTCTTGATGTCGAGCAAACTCAAGTCCATGAGTTGCCAAGCTTCGTCATCATCAAGACTACTGAAGTTCTCTTGTTGATAGTTATTTCCTCCTCTCTAAGAAGTGTTGTGTTGAAGGCATTAGTGAAGGATGCCAAAAGGGTCAAGTCGAAGGCATTAGTGAAAGGTGCCGAAGATCCGTGTCTAAGGCATTAGTGAAAGGTGCCAAGGGTCCATGATGAAGGCATTAGTGAAAGGTGTCAAAAGATCATGTCAAAGGCATTAGTGAAAGATGTCAAGGGTTTATAATCGATATGGTACATCGATGTACAAACATAGATAGGTTGTGTCCAAAGATATTGATATCTTTGATGATGTTGTAATAAGGAGGGTGTCTCTTTTAGGATAGGTGTTGTGTAGTGTTGGGTAGTAGTTCCTCCTTTGTAATGGAACTCGGTATCTAGCCTTGTACCAGATAAAGGGTAGGTGACGTTGTGATAGGTTTGGTTCTACCTCGTGGAAGAACCCGGTGTCTAGCCTTGTACTGGATAAAGAGTAGGGGACGTTGTGAAGGCTTCTCCGCCACAAGGAGTGTTGTGTTGTGTAGTGCTTACAAACTCTCGAGTAGGTGACTTGAGGAGTGGAGTAGGGCAGGAAGGTGTCCTTGTAGCCGAACCACTATAAACACTCGTGTCGTGGTTTTTTGTTTCTTACTCTTTACCTTTGCATTACTTATTTACGTACTTATCTATCAACATCCAACATACACATTTAATAGATTGACATAAGTCGATCTAAATAGTTTAAACAAGGTTTTAATCGGTAAAACTATTCAACCCCCCCTTCTAGTTTTCCACAATTGATACTAGAGCTTCGTTACCAAGTTTCCTAAGAGTATATTGTACTCTTAAAACTTGATACGATCCGTTTTTGATTAAAAACTACAAAGAATGGAATTTCTTAAAAACAAAAGGTCACGTTTTAAAATCATCATATTTTATAATGTTGGATAATGATAGATCTTTCTAATATTTTTCCTTGTTGAGAATTCTCCATACTAGGAATTGGGCATCCTAAGAAGATCATGAAGAATTTTGCTTCAATATTTCTTTTCTTAAAAAGAATATATAGCAAAGGTATGCTCTTTAATAAATTACTTACAAATAAATTATTATTGTATATTTTCTAGATTAATTAATAATATCATTTTGTATAAACATGATTAAGATTAGTAGTCTCATTACGCTTTCTTAAAAATCACTAACGTTGTTATCTATATTGAACTCATCATCAAGAATAGTATTCTTCGTTGATCTCTATAGACAAAACTACAAACTAGTGATAATGATATCTTGGCTATTCGAGAGCCTTGGTCATCACTCCTCACATAAGGTTATTGACATTTCATCTATGTCAATAAGTATCCATGTGAAACTCCTCATATCATGATAAAATAGTATTTTATCATAATCCTTAAAACTTCCCAAGAATTATGATTTATTCATAAAAAGGGGAACCTCGTCAAATAGGACTAGTAAAACACGTCAAAACCCTAAACCATAAGTTATAGAGCATAAACATCAACCCTAGCCAAGAATTAGAACTCCCAAATCAAAATTATCAAAGATTACTTTAACTGCTAACTGCTGATATGCCGGATCCCTAAGTTTGCACTAGCCGGATCCCTCATTCAAGGGATCCGTAGGAACCGGCACATCAAAAGACAGTTTAAGTAAAAGATGATCACTGTGGACTTCTATACTTCACTTTACTCTCTCAAACTCACGAACATAAAACCCAATTTACTGTTCACAGGAGTTAATTCATCATCTTCTCAAAGGAAATAATCACTTGTGTAAGTATAATCTTCACTACATTGTTATTTCCATTCTTCAATTCCTAGGAGTACAATTTTCATCTCTAGAAATTGAGCTCAAATGGGTTTATCATAATTTGGTATGACATTATTTTCTAAGATAAACTAAATCAAAGAATCAACATTGTTAATACAAATTAAACTCATTTTTTGAATTCAATGAAGATGTATTGAGCAAAATTGTGATGAATCCCATTAGGATACTATTCACACAATTAACACCACATTGTGGTTTTGATGTTTAGGACCAATCATGTCTAGCAATAGTTAACAAGATTACCAAGACATGGCACATTACATTCTCATGTATCATCGAAAGGATGGCTTGAACCCGTATGACCGAAAAATCTTCAAAATGTTGGAAAAGATATTTTTCCACGAAGGACGAGTAATTGAACCCTCATTTATCAACAACACCGACATTCCCCAAGTCTTTGCAGGAATCAACTTCCATTGCCTCTTGAGCATCAATGAAGAAATTTGTTCGGTGTTTGTCCTAGAGTTTTACAAAAGCATGAGGATCATTCGAAATGAAGATGGAACCATTTCGATAGCTTTTATCATCAATGAGTACGAGTTCACCTTCACTCTTGAAGAGTTTGCTAGGATACTTGGTATCCCTTGTCAAGGAGTATGCATGTACTCAAATGAATGGTCATTGGCCGAGATTCATGACATGGTGGATCATCACGAGGTATAATTCACACCCATCCCGGAAGCAACTACGGTAAGAGATACCGTCTTCATGGAAAGAGCCTCTCCGCCAAGAGTCACTAGCAAGTCCAAGGTCATCTATAGAGATCCTTTTCAAATGGAGCTTTCGGAAATGTTCCCATTATACAAGAAATGGAAACTAGTGCTAAGGGATAACGTCCTTTGTTTGGGAGGAAATAAGGATCATCCCAATGCTTGCCTAAGCTTCATGATCTATTTCCTTGTAATCGGCACTCATTTCAACCTCGCCTATTACATGGTGAAACGAATGACAAGTGTGAAAAGGATGGACAAGATGGTACTCCCCTATGCCATGCTCTCGACTTGCCTAGCAAACTTCGTCTTTGCTCTAGATCCATCTCCTTACTCCAATGACCACACTTTTTGCAACAAGGTTATGGTGCCCTTGTCCGATGGAAAGACTACAAGGATTATGGTTGATGGCAAGAGACCTCACCCACCAACGGATTCATCGGATGAAAGAGAAGGAGAAGGAAGCAACCCCATTGGCAACGTGCAACTCGACCGCCTAGCATACATTGACCAACTGCCAGAAGTCCCGAGCCCTTCAAAAGAATTCCAACAAACAAATGGCATGTTCAAGTGTTTTACTAACTTCCTCATGAAGAAGAAGAAGTAGGGGTGGAGGGGTAAAGAGTGAGGAGTAGAGGCGATGGAGTAGGAGTTTGAATGGGAGGAAGGTAAGGCCATGGACCTTAATTTGTGAACAATGGTCTGTAAATAATTTAAACAATATTTATGTAGTTTAGGACGTAGCTCTAAGTAGATGGCATGAAATAAACTAAAACTTTCTAACCTAGGAACCCGAAAAATGAGAATTTTACGACGGCTTGATCACAATCAAGAAGTCAGTCCCGCTCATTTTGCTTACCTTCTAGTCGCCCTTACTTACTATGCGTAATATTTGTTGCTTGCATATTTGATTATTGAATGTAGAAATGATTAGGATGTGTATTTGCTAATGAGTGCAAATTCTGCACATTTGCTGAGTAGCTACTGGTCAGCAGTATCCAGATCCCTGAGCTATAACTAGCCGGATCCCTCAGATGAGGGAACCATAGGATCTGGGCAAACAGAGAAGGAATTCTTACACTTTCACTTCAATCCAATCCTCTAGACCTTATCACACTAGCTAAACATGATACTTTAGGACCACTTAAGTCTTCCTCAAATTTAGTAGGTCTCACACTCACTCATAGCTAACATAGGATCACACTCTAGGCAGGGACGGACCTAGAATTTTTAAGAGGGTGTTGCACAAAAGAAATGTTGGGCTAACTAAAGTTACACCGTAAGAATCGAAAGTAGCAAAAAAAAATTAGGGGTTGCACATACCACAATAATGGCAGTTTTGAAATCTTTTTGCACTTCGTGACCTAAAATCGGGTGTAGCCCGTGCCACACCCGGCATACATATGGGTCCGTCAATGACTCTAGGTATTTTTGATTTATCACTTCACCAAAACTCACCATATTTCTGCTCCAACACTCACACATTGTTCCTCACATCTCAAAACACTGAGTTTGCTATTTCTCTTAATTTTGACAAATTGATTTTAGTCATCTTTTACCTCAAAATAGGCTTAAAACGAGTTTTTCATTTCTTTTTATTTTTTAGGAATTTTCCAAATTTTTTTAAGCCACCACCTGATCTCTAGGATCAATTGTCCTCATTTGTCATCCTCAAATCAATAGTATCATCCTTAAATAATTAATTGCACTATCAGAAAGTCCACTTTCCTACCAAAAACTATCATTAGGTATCCCCACTCCTTGTGGTTGGACATTTAAGTTACATACCATTTAAGACATCTGACAGCAGTCAAACCCTCAAGATTTATAGGTACTAGACCTTAAAAGAGCATAATCACTTCACCACTTTGCTGTCTGACAGACGGATCCCTAGTTTATAACTAGACGGATCCCTAATGAGAGAGAACCGTGGGATCCGGGTCTACAGAACAGCTTATGATAAGCTTTTTCTTCCAATTCAAACTCTCTTTGGTAGTCTAAACACTTTTACTTACCATTAAATGATTTCCTAGAATGGAACAACACTATAGTTGACCTTAGTACATGCTAAGATTCTTAGTGGTCAAGAATTTAATTCATTAACCCAACTTCATCCTTTATAAACCAAGTAATCTTATGAGCTTAAACCACCATTCATACCACAATCTAAAAATCAGTAGCTAATTACATCCTCTCTTTCACTATGACTAAAGCTTCTAGCAAGAACTCTTCAACCAAAGGTTCATCCAAGAAGAATGCTCATATGGTTCATGAGATACCCTTTACTGAATCATCTCCCATAAGAAGTCCAAATGCTAGAATCCTTCCTCAACAAACTCAATCAACTAAAGCTATAAAAACCGCTAGGATTAGCATTCGACCTTTTGAGTTGGAAAAGGCTTCATCAAGCACTAAACCAAACATACCTAGCTCTAGTAAAACACCCAAGCCTTCATTTCTAGAACCTATACTACATTCCTTTATTGAACCTCTTTCCCATATAAATCTCTACTCGTTAGAACACTCACCACCAAGGACTTCCCACTCACCAACTTTCTCGTTAAATAAAGAACCACCTTCATCACCAAATAATCCATCTTTGGAGACAAGGAATCACCAAAGATCTAACCATATAGAGGACTTTCCATCTCCACCACCAACTCGTACATCATCACCCTCATTTTTAGTGGAACCACATCCTACGTTGCTCAACTCACCTTCACAAGTTCCACCATCCTTTGTGGAGCCTCCTTAAAACATCCCACCTCCTCTGGTTCCTAGTCATGACAATAATTGCTCTAATTGTCAACTCACCCAAGGACTTGTTCAAGAAGTAAGAAATGAGGTGCATTTCATGTTTAATCATCTCCTTGAACGATTGGACCAAATCAACAAGTCTACTCATCCTTAGATTTCAAGCACATTGATGCTTTTTAGGTTTTCGTCACTCCTTAGAATTAATAGAAAATGTATTACATGTTTTAGTCATTCTCTTTGTTTTAGAGATATGTATATCATTTCTCGCATTTTTATTTAATGAAATTACATGTTATATGCCATATGATCTTGAGAATATGTTTGGTGCCTTAATACATAACTCTTGTTGATGTTTATACCACTTTTTACATCCATATTGTTGTCTTAAGTATGCAAGGAGACGGACCCTCATTTTAGCTTAGACGGATCCCTCCAAGGGAGGAACCATGGGATCCGTGCAACAGAAGACCATTTTATTACTAACTTGAGTCTTATTTTCAGGAAATTATGCATCATATACTTGTTTTCTAACCTTTGTTTTGTAGATTTTCAATATACACTTGAAGACTTTGACACCCTCAACAAGGGGGAGTTTCTTGTCAAAGCAAAACATTGAAAAATCATTTGCAATACTTTCAAAAAAGATTACATTACTTGACGTCCTCCTCACAAAGGAGCACTCGTCAAGGGGGAGCATTTTCGTCAAAAAGACGAAACCATTTGCAAACTAAATTGCAAAATACTCGCTTAGTCTTTCTAGTTACTTGATGCCCTCACAAAAGGATGGACCGGTCAAGGGGGAGCTAAGACGAGAATCCTTCTCTTCTCTTACTCTCTAGTTTTCATATTTTTACTTTTCACATGTTTTCATTAAAACTATGTGTTAGTTTCTTTTTGACGCTCTTTTTGTTTCGAAAAAAAGGGGGAGAAGAGAGTAAAAACTTCAATTCAAACTTTTATGAATTTTAGTTTTTACTTAAAATAATCTTATGTTTTGTCATCAACAAAAAGGGGGAGATTGTTATACAAATAAGCCGTAAAAACGTTTATTTATATTTTACGATCTTCTAATGTTTTGTCGATAACAAACGTAAAATCATTTTAACGAAACAAATAAAATACGTAAATGGTTTGAGCCAATAGTTTACTAACACACTTACGTTTTCATACAAAACGCTAAACAAGTAATAGTGCTTTCATGTTATAGTAATGCATATGTATAACAACTAGTGTTTACATAATAGGTATATATATACATACTTAGTATGTATTGTAATGGGTAAGAATCTAAGTACTTGACCCATTAACTAGACACATTGAATGTAGTTGGGTAAAACCAAAGTACATGACCCATACCCATGGAGCATAATCCATAACCCATGACCCATTGCATGACATCATGCATGAAGTCATAATGGGTATTATCCTTAACCCATGGAGATAACCCATGACCCATTGACTAGATGCATTGCATCTTCTAGATACATTGTATCCATGTGGATACCCATGATCAAAAGTCTATGACCCATGGCCCATGATCGATGACCCATAACCCATTTAGGGGGAGCGTCCTACGGATCCCCAGGAATACACTGGACGGATCCCTCAAGCAAGGGATCCGTGGGATCCGTGAGATAGTAGTGAATTTTTGTTTATAAATAGTGAGCCATTTCTTCATTGTAAGTTGACACTTTCACATACACTTTCTCTTAGTATTGTAAACTCTCTAACCTCAGATCCAAAGGATCATTCTATTTATTTTGTGTTTGTGTGATCTTCTAGGTTCCTCTTAAAGGCAAGATCACCACCTCTTGAAGTCGAGCAAGCTCAAGTCAATGACTTGCCAAGCTTCGTCATCATCAAGACTACTGAAGGTCTCTTGTTGATAGTTCTTTCCTCCTCTCTAAGAAGTGTTGTGTTGAAGGCATTAGTGAAGGATGCCAAAAAGGTCAAGTTGAAGGCATTAGTGAAAGGTGCCGAAGATCCGTTTCTAAGGCATTAATGAAAGGTGCCAAGGGTCCATGATGAAGGCATTAGTGAAAGGTGTCAAAAGATCATGTCAAAGGCATTAGTGAAAGATGCCAAGGGTGTACAATCGATATGGTACATCGATGTACAAACATAGATAGGTTGTGTCCAAAGATATTAATATCTTTGATGATGTTGTAATAAGGAGGGTGTCTCTTTTGGGATAGGTGTTGTGTCGTGTTGGGTAGTAGTTCCTCTTTTGTAATGAAACTCGGTATCTAGCCTTGTACCGAATAAAGGGTAGGCGACGTTGTGATAGGTTTGGTTCTACCTCGTGGACGAACCCGGTGTCTAGCATTGTACCGGATAAAGAGTAGGTGACGTCGTGAAGGCTTCTCCGCCACAAGGAGTGTTGTGTTGTGTAGTGCTTACAAACTCTCGAGTAGGTGACTCGGGGAGTGGAGTAGGGCAAGGAAGGTGTCCTTGTAGCCGAACCACTATAAATACTCGTGTCGTGGTAAGGGTTTCTTACTCTTTACCTTTGCATTACTTATTTACGTACTTATCTATCAACATCCAACGTACACATTTAATAGATTGACACAAGTCGATCTAAATAGTTTTAAACGAAGTTTTAATCGGTAAAACTATTCAACCCTCCCGTCTAGTTTTCCACACAAGATCTTCATTCAAGCTCAAAGACCAAGTAAACCAAACAAGTAGGTGTTTGCAAAATTCCCCAACAGTATGAAGAACAATACATATTCAAGAAACTTGCTGATTTGCAAATGAAATCACAAGTTTAAGGGAGGATTGTTGGGAATCTAGCAAAGATAGTTTGTACTGCCAAGGTTAAGTGTTAGCACTGTTAGACTTAACTTTGGACTGTGAAAAAAGATACTAGCAGTACAAACTACCAATAAAAATAGTTAGTACTGCTTATTAGATTTTGTGTAAGTCGGTTAGATAATTATAGAAAAGATTCTATAAGATGTATATTGTGTAGAAAGTTATTGTAAACCTAATAGGACTCCTTGGCCTATAAAAGGAGGTCCTAGGTTAGATTTAGAGTACGACTTATTCTAGAGTCGATCACTTCAAGGTTTTGTAACCCTAATACTTTTGAGTATTCGTATTAATATATTGAAGTGTTTTGTGAGTAACAAACTTTGTTTATTATTCTCTTTGTCATTAAACATTAAATTTCGCATAGTGTTTAAGCTTTATTATAAGACAGCTTGCTATACTTTGTTTGTGTTAGATTTATCTAGCTCAATCAGTTTGATCAATTGCTCAACTGGGATCAACAAGGGTAAAATGTCATAACTAATGTGTCACGACAAAGTGGAGAAAATCAATGATACGCGACCAAATCAATGGCCAAGACACTAAAGATTGCTTGCTTCATCACCTAGACACACTTCATGACCAAAGGGTAGGATAAGACACAGGAAATAAATGGTGTAAAATGAAAAATAACAAACAAATAGTCTTAACCTATAACTAGGTTGTTTCCGCGCACCGTCCATCCAAAGTTCAAGCTTCAAGATGAAGAAACCGGATCATGATGTATCAAGTAAATGTGCCATTAGCGGACGTCATGATGGGCACATTACATGTTCTTCAAACTGTTGGTGTAAAAACGTCACCAACTTAAATCTTCAAATGTGACCGAGGTGGCCTCCTCGATGCTAATATCTAATGAGCTCATAACATAGTGCTTATACAACTTTGCACTTTTAATAACATAAATTAATAAACAATAACAATTTTTTTTGAATCATAACTATTACAGTAAAAAGAATAACATCCCCCACTTGAGATAAACATATATGGAGAATACGGGGGTCTTTAATGATCTTCAAATATAAGTCTTTGACGAAAGTGTGATTCCCGAACCTCTCTACTCAAACCTCGAACTTGGGCAAACAATGACTTCCCGACCATAAATTAAGACTACACGGTAGGCTAAGGTGAAAGGGTGAAGGGTGTATCTAGAGATATCTTGCACTAAAGATGAGTGAAACAAAAGGGTTTAACATGGGGGTAAAATAGTCGAGGTGACTAATCGATAAACACACATATATAGCTATTTGGGTGATAATCCTAAAATATTGCCTTCTCGAATTGATTAATCCATATATATCAAGCTAACTTGACATACCTCATTTATGGTCTCGAAATGATGCAAATGCCAAGTTCTAAAGTTTACAAACTACCGGCACACTCATAATTTGGTAAATTTGGGTAAATAAGTGGAAACGGATAAGGCTAATCTCACCATGGAATATCAAAGGTTATAGTGTGTTCGGCTAAGGTCTAATCTAGTTAGGTTAAGAAAAACATGTCAAAATTTTAAAAATGGCATAATTTTTCAAAATAAACTAGAAAAACGAGGGCAATTAAGTTCAAGTAATAATTCTACTCCCGTCCCCGCACTTGAGATGTACAAAGTCCCTTTTGTACTAAACATGAAATAAAGGTGAAGAGAAAGTAGAATTGGAGTGAGAACTTTCCGAAAATTTGCTCTTAAAAAGAAAGAAGGCCCACATTGAATACCGTGCCTTCGTTAAGTATCCATGAGCAAACTTCGATCCTTGAAATCACAACTAACCGACAAGCATAATTCTAAAAAAAGGGAAAAACAAATAATAAATAAAACCTAACTCACTTTCATAGGAATCGTGGTTGCATTTAGTATATGTAACAAGCCTTTTAAACCACTTGGTGTCCCAAGTAGACGAGTGTAGTCTCGTGAGGGCTTATAGCGAACATACCCACAAAGTTCATTTAAAACTAAAACAAGGTTATTGTGCAAATATTAAATAAATTTAAAGATGCAGGGTGAATTACGGCGTAACCACATGAATGAGTTACGCATAATTTCTTTGAACCTGGAAATCATCTATACAGAAGACATGTTACGTCATAATAAGGGATAGAAGTTGCGCCATAACTGGTTGAAACCTTGAATGAACTGCTACTTTATAACGGTTACAGCGTAACCTAAGAGAAAGTTACGCTGTAGCTTGCTGACGGGACATAATCCAAGCCCCCGTTAAACGCGATTCATTCAACTCCAATTCCTGCAAAAATGTTAAAAGCACAAAACCCAACAACAAAAATGAAAATAAAACAGAAAAGGAAAGGGATAATTCGGGTTGTCTCCCGAAAGAGCACTTTTGTTTATTAACGAGTCTTTAAGTTAGACTCAAAGCCTTGGGGATTTATGGAGGCCTTTGAACTTGACCGGCCTTAATCATTTTTTATCGGAGGAAGGCTGGTCCCAAACAGTTAGAGGTATGAACGAAGACATGCAATATTGAGTCTCTCGCAGAAAATTAGTCTTGGCCCATTCATAACGAAATTTAGCCTCGGCTTCCCATATTAATTTAACCTTTCCAAATTTTACTTTAATCCAATTCTCAAACAAAATTCCATGGTAGCCGACTTTTTCTCTCTTTTCTTCATTAAAACATGCCCATTCATTACGTTTGAGCAAGTTTGGCTCAGAGAATTCTCCTCCATTACACACCTTGAGATGGGGATCACACGTAGGCCAAGCTTGAGTAGCTCCTCCAGATATCATAATCGCTGGTTCACAAAAGTGAATAGTCCATTCTATATTTTCAAACCAGTCGGCCATAATATGGTGTTCTCGGAACCAATTTTCTTTAATTATTTTCTTCTCTTCAAAACACCACCAAACGGTTGCCTCCTTTTTCATCCGTTTCACAAAGAATTGGCCACCTCCATTGCAATGTTTGATAAAAGGGGAACATGTTGGCAAAGTTAATTTTGAGCCCTCTATCATAGTAGTCATAGGTGTACAACAATGTAGTTTCCCTGTTACAATAGTTACACCTCTTTCATTCATTTCCCCATGTGAAATTCGATCTTCTTCGTCGTCCTGCCTAGAAGATTCATCGCTATCATCACTATCATTAGACTATATTTCCTGCGTATGACAAACATATGAAGGAATAAAAACATCGTTAGAACTGTCGAGTAATATAGTTGTCTCCTCCTTACTCACTAAGTCCGCCATGCACGAGCTCACTACTTCTTCTGGTTCTTGACAAAGAACGTTGTCCATCTTAAACACCACCTTATCATGATTGTATCCATTGAAATCTCTTTTTCAAAAACCTTGATTCAGATGCGTGAGGTAGCAAGGAAAGGTCTCCCAAGAATTAAGTGCTCTCTAGGGGTGTTTGCCATATCAATAACAACGAAATCTGAAGGAAATAGAAACTTATCGATCTTAACCAATAAATTACCCGCAATTCCAATCGGAGTTGCATTAGTCATATATGCCATTTCAATCACGAAGCTTGTTTTCCAAAGATTAGTTAACCTAAGTTTTAGTAATGTTGAAAGTGACATAACGTTCACACTAGACCCAAGATCGGCTAATGCCGATAGATCATGGTTACCAATAGATTATGGAAGAATGAAGCTATTCGTTCTAATCTCCTTCTTTGGTGATTGGCTAGGCATTTCATTTGAATTAGTGCTCTCCAGCTTTGGCTCGATATCTGTTCCCTAGTTACGCTGTAACTCATCGGAAGAGTTACGGCGTAATTGGTTACTGCCATCCGATCCATCTTCAAATTCCTGCTTAGTAATAAAAGTATGGAAATTATTGGTTGATTTATTAACCGCGTCGTCCGTAAAGACGACCTTGAAAGCTACCAGAGGTTTACTTCGTTAAGTATTACTTCTTTTCACCTCTTCACTAAGCTTTCCCACCATTGCCTCTAAGTTTTATAAAGATTCTTCATGGTTGAAGAGGCTTTTGTTCGTACTTTCTTGAAAGCTTTTTAACCATTCATCCTGCTCTTTTTGCCTTTTAGTAGAGTCCTCAAGGTATTTGTTTATAGTATCCTCGAGATTGGACCTTATTTCTCTGTAAGGTGCACGATTGAAGTAACCCGGTGGTCCTCCGTGATATCCATTACCATTTCCATTTGATCCTTGAAAAGGTCTATTAGCTTCACCATACTTGACCTCTTCAATTTTTCTATCTTCATCATCAAGAGGGAAATTTCTAACAAGATGAGCTCCACCACATGTCTCGCACCCCACTTGAATAGCGTGCACACTTTATTTTAGTTTTAGCATATCACGACCAAGAGTATCTAGTTTGTTGGTGATAGCGGCAATACCATCCAAACTTCCGCCTAAAATCCTATTGCTTCCTCCTTCATGCCACTTTTGAGAGTCGGTTGCCATGTTTTGTATAGCTTCCAACGCGAGCGTAGGTATCATTCCAGGGATCAGCCCCTGAGAATCGAGCATTTACCTTGTAGCAATTCCAATTCCTTTGTAGAAGATGTTGAACTTTTGTTGATTATTGAGGTCATGAGTAGGGCATTTGTATAAAAGGTCATTATACATATCCCAAGCTTGGTATAATGTTTCACCGTCTTCTTGTCTGAAATTGTGAATTTCTTCTAACTATTTTGCCGTCCTTGAGGGAGGGCAAAATCTTTGAATGAAAGCCCTCTTAAGAAGATTCCACGTGTCAATGGTCCCACCGAAAAGTCTATCAACCCATCGTTTAGCCAATCCCGTAAGTGTCATAGGGAATACCCGAAGCATGACCGCATATTGAGAAACACCGGGGATGTTGAAGAGGCTTGCGATGTATAAAACATTTTCAATATGCTCGTAATCATCTTCGTTCTTACTTCCGGAAAAAGGTTTAGCATGCAGCTCCCTCATAAATTGGTCCTTTATCTCGAATCGAACCTCCGCTCCAATAGCCAGCCTAACGAGCCCCGACCCTTGCTCATCCCGAGTCATAGCAAGGTATTCCTCGAGACTGTGGTTATCGATGTCCACAACTGCCATTGTACCTGAAACTTAAAGTAGATCGTGAGAAAAACAAAAAATAAATAAACAAAAAATAAAAGACTTAACAAAAATCCTAATATAGCTCCCCGGCAACGGCGCCAAAATTCTGATGCAGGTTTTCCGACCAGGATTTAATATTTCTAAGTCTCGTCTACCTAACGTCTACTTAATGTACTAACGAGCAGTGAACCTGATCGTGCGTAGTATAGAAGGTGGTAAAGCCAAGGTCGTTACAAAGAGCTATGTAGATGAGGATCCTATTAAGTCTAATTGTCACGGTTTTAAAAGGATTTACGTTTGAAATGATTAATTAAACTAAAAGACAAGAAATAAAATGCGGAAATTAAATTGAGTCTATGAACAATAGAAAGAAAGTGTGCTAACCTAATTATTCACCCTATCATGTCATGTATATGTTTTCTAATTACTTCATATTGATTCAAGTGGGGGTTTAAGTCACAATGACAGCATTTGGTCAATTCGTCATAACCTATCAACAAAGGTTCCTACCCGATGTCAAAGGCCTACCCTTTGGCGAGTCAATGGTCTCAACAACATAAGCCAAGTCATTAATTACCCAACATGCAAGATTCGAAACAATGTGTGCCCGGGCACTAGTATCTTAGACACACATCCCCAACTTCTTAAGTTCATCCTTCCGAACGGTGATCCTTTGGTCAATTCGCGCAAGAGGGATTGGTAGTCTTTTGGTCAGTTCTTACCAAACCTCTCTACCTACTTACTTAGGGTCTTTTGGTCAATTATCCTAAGCAAATAAATACGACCGCAACTCAAAACTACCGAAGCTAGGGTGACTACCAACGAACTATGCATGTATACACTAGAAACAATAATTGAAGAATGAAAAAATAAACAATACAATCAAGGAATCATAACTAGGCTAGCACCAAAGGTGCTTAGCCGATCATATTAAAAAACACAAGCAATTCAATGTTTAACATGATTAATGAAGACATGAATTAAAGTGTAAAGTAGACCAAAGGTGGTTAGCCGATCATATTAAAAAACACAAGCAATTCAATGTTTAACATGATTAATGAAGACATGAATTAAAGTGTAAAGTAGTAGTACTCTCTAAAGCTTATCGATATGGTGTAATTTATCCCTAGGAGATTGCTCCGTATGATCCTGCCCTTGGAACCCTCTTCACGTTCTCTGACTTTGTGTTGTGAGTGAATGATGTCAAATGCAGATTTTAGGGTTTGTATTTATAGGCCCGATCATTGTTACGACGTAACTTAAGTTGAGAGTTATGCCGTAACTTAATTATTCTCCAATCAGAACTCTCGTAGCGGTGATTACGACGTAACTTAAGGAATAGTTACGCCGTAATTATTGCTCTACCGTAATTTTGTTGAGAGTTAGGCCGTAACTTAAATACCCTCCAAAATCAAGTATCGTAGTGCTGGTTACGTCGTGATGCATGTAAGGAGGTTATGGCGTAGTTGACGGAGGCGCGAAATTCCTATTGACCTAGATGGTTATGGCGTAACTTAAGTTGAGAGTTACGCCGTAACTGCAGTTGACTTGGTCTTTGTAACGTAATCCCAGCTACGGCATAATTGAGAATATGAGTTACATTGTAGCTTCTTCAATGATAGCATACTAAGGTAAAATTGTTAAGAAAATCTCCAAATCCGCGTCTCTAAGATGCAATGCTCATATATTACCTGGAAACAAAATATAAAGGAATAAGAGTATATATCCATATAAATGACATAAAATATGAGCACAAACGAGGGAAATTGACACTTAAAGTCAGGATTATTTGATGTTATCAATGTACTTTAAAATTTTTAATAACCTGCTCTTGATGCCATTTATAGAAAACTAGAAAGGGGGTTGAATAGTTTTACCGATTAAAACTTCTTTTCAAAATTAGTTAGATCAAGTATATGTGAAACCTTTAGATTGTAAGGCATAGATAATTCAAGAATATAACAAAGACGATATGTAAAGTAAAGTAAAGAAAAGATATAACCGTGACACGAGTATTTATAGTGGTTCGACTACAAGGACACATTTCCTTGCCCTACTCCACTCCACGAACCCAACTCGAGAGTTCGTAAACACTATGTCAACAAGCTCCTTATCAGGAGGAGAAGCCTTACAACGTCGGTTACACTTTATCTGGTACAAAGCTAGATACCAGGTTCTTTACAATGGAAGAACCAACCCAACAACAGAAACTAACACTAAAAGTCTATGGTACAATGTGATGAATGAAATACAAGGATCAAATCAGTGATCTTGTAATGATGGTGAAGGTTAACCATACTTCTTTTAAAGCTTGAAAGTCTTGTATGTAAATATCGTGATCTCGTCTTTTACGAAGAACTAAGAGAATCACCAAAAGTAAACTAAAAGAGTGATCTGAGATCTGAGGTTAGAGAAATATGAATGTAAGCAAAATTATAAAAGAGATGGGTGGTGCACAATGAAGAAATTTCCTTCAATTTATAGGCAACATTGCCTCTAACCCACCGGATCCGGCGGATCCCTTACAAAAGGGATCCGACCAGCTTTGACCAAAGGATCTGACACACTGGATCAACTAGTAAGGATTTTGGGTTACATACCCGGGTTTTGGGTCATGGGTTCCGGATTTTGGGTCATGGTTATGGGTTTTGGGTCACAAAAACCTAACGAATCTTACAAGATCTTCCATGTGATTTCATGCATGATGTAAGTAATATTTTTACTTAATTATTAAGTTAAAAACAAATGTAAAATGTAACTAGTAAATAATGTGTATTTTAGTAAAAATATTATGATGACTAGTTTAAAAACATGTTAACTTAGATTTCTTAATTGAGGTAATTTTATAATTGTTATCGACAAAACATATAGATATTAAGAAATATAAATAAATGTTTTTACGGCTTATTTGTATTAATAGTTACAATGTTAGATGTAAATAATACTTCGAAGACGAGAGACGGTTTTTTTTTAACACAACTTATGTGACCATGCATTGATGAAACGATTGGTAGCATGCATGTGTATTATGTTGATGACAGGTTTGCAACCTTATAGGAGATTATAAGTAAATATGAACGTTGAAACCTCTAGTTAGTGATCAAACTTTCTTTAATCGACACGAACCGGCCAAAACCACTTGAAGAGAAAGCCGATTTTGTGGAAGGACATGAACCGAGAACCGAACCGAACCGAAGTGACTCGATCGGTTCGATTTAGACAGATTGGGTGTGGTTTTGGCCAAACCAAGCTGAACCAAAACCAATAATCAAAAATATAAAATCAAAAACCAAACCGAATAGGGGTCGGTTCGGTTTTTTGGCTCGGCTTAGTTTTGGATCGGTTTTGCTCAACCCTACCTTTAGGTAATGGTGAATGAATATAGTAGTAATCTTGGATGATGAAAAATGTGCATTTCACGCGTAAATGTGAATATAAAATGTGAAACAACACAAAAGTATAATTTGACCATCTAATATGGTTATACAAAGTCATAAACACACATCTAATATCAAATGAACAAAAGTCTAAGTTTTTCATGAACGCCAATTAAGTGTAAATGTGGTAATAATTGATATGTCACTCAATAATAATGTGATACAATATATAAGATTACATGGATCATTATAGAAACGGGCTTGAGCCTGATACATATACAATGAATAATACAAGCTAACACTTCCTCGCAGTTGGAGCGGGAGGACATCGAACGCTCAGACTGGTGCGAAACTCCTCAAACAGTGTCGATGGCAAGCCTTTAGTGAAAATGTTTTCATACTGATAACGTGAAGGAACATGAAGTACCCGAACCTGGCCAACAACAACCAAGTCTCGAACAAAATGTATACAAATCTCAATGTGCTCGTACGCTGATGCTGAACCGGATTGCAAGATAAATAAACAACACTAACATTATCATTGTAGACAAGCGAGGACAAGGGTGTATGCAGCTCACGAAGTAAATTCCGTAAACAACAAGTCTCAACAATAGCATTGGTAACACCACGATACTCTGCCTATGCACTAGAGTGAGAAAGCATCGGTTGGCTCTTAGAGGGCCAAGAAAGGAGGTTGTTGCCAAGAAAAACATAATATCCTGAAGTTGATCTCCGGGTAGTAGGACAACCAGTCAATCCGCATCCAAATAAGAAACTAAGGATGTAGTAGAATATGCAAACAACTGTAACCCATAGTCTAATGTACCTCGAACATACCGTAAATCCACTTAAGAGCCGAGAAATGAGGCTCTCGAGGATCATGCATATGAAGACAAATCTGCTGAACGGCATAAGAAATATCTGAGCGAGTAAAGGTAAGATACTGAAGAAAACCTTCAAGATTCCGACATAAAGTCGGATCAGATACGGGATCACCATCATCCCCCAACTTAGACTTAGAGTCAATAGGAGTCCAACTGGGATTGTAGGAAGCCATATGTGCTCTCTCAAGAATCTCAACGGCATATTTGCGCTGAGATAAGAACATCCCTGTAGAATCTCGACTAATAGAAATAATAATGTGGTACAATATATAAGATTACACGGATCATTCTAGAAATGGGCTTGAGCCCGATACAAACAATGAATAATACATGCTAACATTAAGATCATTGATATGAGACCAATTTGATATGATCAATCTTTCAAGAAATAAATAAAGAAACGAGATGATAAAGCCCTTTGAGCAGGCAAGACTCAAAGCAATAAAAAGAGAAACTAGACTTTGTTTTACCAATATTTTCTTTTTCTCTCTACTCATGCAAAGCTTACAATTATATAAGAAAGATACAAACGATCAAATTAGAAATAAAATAAAAATGAGAAAGATGAGTAGTAACTACAACCGCATATTTTAGATGCACTTAGAAAAAAAAAAAAATGCATTATCCATGAATTTCTTTTTCCTCATTTAAAATGTGTGGCTAAAAATACTTCTCATTATTCTTATTTTATTTGTTCTTCTTACTTGGACTACATGCATGCAAACAGTAACCGGTCTTCATTTCATGTCTTCACATGCGCATGAACCTCGGACTCGATAATATGGAGACGAACGTCTCAACCATGCTCACTATTGCATATTTTAACTATCAAATGAACAAAACCCAATCCAAATGAACTCAATATGAGCTTAAGGAATTAATACATTTGACTAAATTACATTGTATTACACCTCAGTGTATAAGATTGTGTACTGAATCGTTACGTCTAAATCACCTCCATCCAAAATAAAACTCGAATTTTAATAAATACGGAGTATTGTTTTATTGTATCACTAACTGATTGTGTAAACTGCAGGCCCATTTAAAAATGAAGCATGCAGATGGCCTAGATTTGGACATGTTCCAAATAACTTTGGCCCAGCTAGCCTCGGGGTTTTGGAGCTTCCAAACGAGCCAATGTATGTTAAAAACGAGGTGGGCGGCAGGCCGCCGTATTGCGGCGGGGCATTGTTCAACGACGTTGTTTTACGTCGTTGATCATTGCATGGTATTTTTTTTGGGTAGAAAGTGGGCAGAGCCTTGTCTGAAGTTCGTGTATAGTATGAAGTAACAAAGCGGTAATTTGTCCGTCATAAATTTCTTGACCACGTGACACTATAGTTCAACAAATATGTTCATAAGCCGAAATTAAGCTGAAAAGTTCATATCTTATCACACATGAAAAGACCTTGTACATCTTCATCAATTTCACAACAGTCAATTTTCTAAATCACAAAATTATGTCAACTAGCAAATCATTCAACGACATTTCGCGAGACAATCTGAACCATAGACACGCTCGAGTGTATGACCATTTACATTTACACATATATCTCAGTGACATAGAAGTTGAGATATCAAAGAACAAATGCTTCATAAAATGTTAAAGTACGCATACACTTTAATAGTCTAAATGTACTTGTTAATAATCGGTGCGCCAACTCACATTAAGGTTGTGTTTCTTTTTCCCCTAAGGGATTGGGTTCACATGGGTCCACACAAGTATTTAATAATGTTCTTTTTTAACGTGGAGCCCGCATATTTCCACTAATCCCTCTATATCCACAAGCCATAAACTGAGATCCTCTCCCCATCAATGTTTTAAAACCCGTGTTTTTAATTGATCCGGTTAAGTCGCCGGGTCACCGGTTCAACCGGTTGAACCGCCGGGTCAAACCGGTTTTGTACCCAAGAAGAAACTTACCCATATTTGAAGCGTATATATAGAAAAACATGACTCATATTAGTTTATAAGATAGAAAATATAGGTATGCACAATGTTGCAAAAATCGGTCAACTCGGCCGATTAATCGTCGATTAATCATTAATCGGCCGAGTACCTTGTCGATTTTTGAAAATCGGTCGAAAAGTCGGCCTAGGATAAAAATCGACACTAAGCAGTCAAAAAATCGGCCGAATCGGTTAAAAATCGGCCGAATCGGGCAAATCGGTCATTTTAAAAATAATAATAATTTAGGCGTTATACTTAATTTGGGGATCGTATATTTCACTTATAACGCACAATGGGCATCATAATCAGAATTGTAGCCTTTTATTGAGGTTTGGAAACATAGCAGGCTTGGAATCGGTTAAGATTTTTAGTTTGGTCTCCAGAAATACCAAAAAATTGCAGGAAATGCCAATCCGATTAATCACCGATTAATCCCGACTTGACCGATTACTCGCTACAGGGTGGTCGACCGCCCGACTACCGATTCACGATTTTTGCAACATTGGGTATGCATAATATCAAATGTAGTATTGTAACAATTGTTTTTGTATATTATAAAGAAAAAAATTGTTTTAGTGTGTCCTATCAAGCACTAAATCATCAGCCTAGATGAACACGCTTGACTCATCTCTCAATCACCCATCCTCCCAAACTACCTTTGACCCTTTGTATACAAAGTAACAAAATAAAAACTGTTAAAACATAAATCCCCTTATCCCCCACAATAGCAGATCTCCATTTTCAACCACCATCATCGCAACATGTTACTATACGCAAACAAACAAGAAACTGAAGCTGAAGTATGTTGATTTATATCAAGATTGGTAAACGTATAGCTCAATTATACAGAAAAGTGTGAGATTACATCATTCATTGTCACATCATTCTTTTTCTTTCCTTCATTGGGTATTGAACCGGCCGGTTTCCGGTCCGGCGGTTCAACCCGGGTCGACCAAAACCCGACGGTTCAATCCGGTCCTTGTTTTAGCAAAAACCCGGCTCACAACGGACCGGTCATCCCTCCGGTTCCCGGTTGAACCGGCCGGGTCGAACCTGGTTTTAAAACATTGCTCCCCATATAAAGGCATTAACAGACATGGGCCCATATAAGACCTACATATATTTATATAGCTCTTATTCTAGAAAGAAAAAGAAACGCCCCCTAACTATTGTTGACTACAAAACACACAACATATAATCAAGAGATTCACCTCATCTTTAAGATTTTGTTGCCTCCGGCTTGACCCAGTTTGAGCCGAAGCTATAGCTAATGCAAATTTGTATCATAGCTTGACCTGCATATAAGTTTGAATCAAGACTACAGAATGAGCATAAATCTTCGTAGTGGCTATCCATTGCCCAAAAATATATTGGTTAATGAATTTAGAAACACAATAAAATATACAACACTTTGTATTTAAGTAGAGCCTGCATACAGAAGCCAAGATTATTTGGCATCTTATTGACAATATACTACCAACATTTTTTGTATTTGGTATTAATTATATATAGCTTTTGAGTTTTGAAGTTAAATAGTATTATAGTAGTAGAAGGTTTGACTACACAATTCAAACTATACATTTTCTTGTGCTTCAAAATGTATGAGTAACTGTTACAAGCCTGCCAACTGCAAAACGGACCAGCCCGTACACTACTGGTAGGAATTTGAAGAGCAAGTTCACTTTGGGCCGCTGTTCATAAATGGGTCAAATTAATAGAGTAAGTCAATTTTCCATTAATTCAATCCAAAGCATTATGTTGTCAAACAATTTAATAAGTATGTAATGTATTCACTATTTTTCTTATCCAAAGTTTAAGGGTGCGTTTGGTAGGGGGAATGGAATAAAGGAATCATATCGGACATGATTGTAAATATTTGGTTAAGATGTGTATCTTTCAAATATGGGATTGAAAGATACATATCTTCCATACTCCATAGTACTCAAAAGAGTAAGGTATGAAACTTTCATACCTGTGGACCCCACCTTATATCCAAATCCATACCCATTGTGATTCATGGAAACATATTGTTAGGTCACCATAAGTTAACACAAGTATCAATATGTAAGAAATAAGATGAAGGAAAGATTGGTTGAACACACACAATCTACATGTATGAATATGGGAAAGTTTATGCGTATGATATTAAGTGAAATGAACAACCAACCTTCAAGTGAAGGTTTACAAAGGTATTTATAGGGGAAGGGAGCTAGAGCAACATGTCTAGTCACTTCCTTCATTATTGGGCTTGGGCCAAGGCTTATGGGCTTTCTACATAAGCCTTGCCATTAATAACTAATATAAAAGCCTAGTTTAAGCAACATATTACATACTAATTACTAACACTTGAAATACAAGTTATGAGTGATTCCAACAATCTCCCCCTAAGTGTTAGTAGTTAAGTGATGACTCCAGCAATCTTGGATAAGTTGTTGGTGATGATGTAATATAGTTGCCTTGACGTCTTCTGACATTCCTCTTTCTTGTGAGAAGAAGTGCCTTGATTCTAACAATCTCCCCAGTGTGGGATCTTGTTTCTTCGAAGTTTTCAGCATTGACGTCTTCGTAATCTTTGTTCTTTGTTCTGGTGTGGATATGGTGATGTTATGTTGTTGTTGTCTGCATCAGGTCCGCTTCGTTGCTCAGGTGTCTCCACGTCTTTCTCCAACATGAGCACACGCTTTTTGACGTTGGATTTCAGTTTTGATGTAGTTCTCTTAGTCTTTAAACTTTGTAGATTCTTTGGTTAAGAAGAAGAATCATTCTGACTTTAGTGTTGCCTTTCGAGAGAACTTCAATTTATGTTGTTGTTGGTATGAGCATGTGGAGAATCAGCACGATCATCTCCCAGGAGCATCCATAAGAAGAAAACATAAGAATGGGTTAGTGATAAACACCAATCGATCACTGTGGTCGTTTCTTAGAGAATTGACCACTACGATTGTTCTTCTGATGAATGTCTTGATTCCATTCACCTTGGTCGGGCGAATCAGCCGTCTGAATCCCATAAGAGACAGTTGGCATTACATTGAACGAGTTCAAGTAATGACCCACATCTTCAGGACTCGATTCTTGAAAGGAATCTCCTTAGCTGGATTTCCAGCACTTACAAGTTCGAACTTCGAGCGTGTTAACAGCATAGTGTGAAAACACATCTCTAATTCTAGCAAAGTCTGTTCCTAAACTGGAGTCCCTCAAGTAGGATAACACGATGTACCGAAGTACACCTACAGTTCAGGTGAGTCGCTGAGGTACACCGAAGCATCACCCCACGATTGTAGATGGTTTGAGACAACACTAAGCGTAACCCACAAGAGGCTACCGAAGCGACATGCTGTCAGGGCTGTTTGATGTTGACCTTGGCAAGAGTTTCCATTTAATCACTAAGGATCACAGTTGTGAACCCCTCATAAATGTTCTCGACAGATTGCTAAGATCTGTGTAGGACTCTAGAATTGTATCACTTGCGTCCTTAATGTTGAATGACAAGTGATAAAATGTCAAGTGTTCCTAAGAGATCTTTTGATGAATCTCGTGGCTCTAGACTCAATAGTGCGCTTTGGTTTTCCTGAGCGGAGACTAGGGAGAGGGTCTCCTTCTTCAATACCAGCAATCTCTAACAGAAAGCCCATAGTTTACGTAAGGTTCCCTGTAAGAATGAAACAAGCTTCTGTTGAGAGAAACTTGAGTGGCTAAGAAGGTTTAGTGCATGCGTCACTGGGTCCATGACGACTTTAATCTTCAATACCGGTGTCATCTAGTGACAACCAGTAGCATATGTACTGAACCCGGTTTCTGCCCTAAGTTGAATAATTTGGAGGGCTATTTCTTTTCACCATTTTCTTTACTTTTCTTTTTAATTCTTCAACTCCTACTTTCTCCGATTCTCATTTTCTCCTTTTTATAATCATACCTAAGGACTTCTAAATACTAACTATTGGTGGTGTTCTTGGGTAGATCCCTCCGGCTCTGGCGGATCATAGGACGTTTATTCCTAAACTTAGTCACCTTATAACTCCTTGACTATCCTATGTTGCCATAAAACCATTTTCTCGAAAATCTCTCAAAGTGTTTACGAATTTAAACATTTTTTAACACTTCGAGAGTTTTGTATTTTCAGAAATACTCCCCCTCCACATGTGCTCAAGTGTTTTGACAGAAATCTGCACAGTGAGGGTAGAGCTCGCACTTTTGAATTGATTGACTCAAGATAGACAATTCCCAGCAAGACACGGTTATGTTGCATAGTTAAAGAGTTGCATTGTCAGATTTTTAGGTGACAACTAGCTCTAATAACTACCTTGAAGATGTGGACAAACCTCGAAAGGTTGTCAAACCCGTCAAAGTTCATGTCTATCAAGAGTTTCTCGAAGAGGTACAATCTACTCAGATAAGTCTTGGATGACAAATCTTTTCAATGTATGACAGTTCAGATCTCGTCAATTCATGGGTTAAGTCTTAGCACACGAAGATTCCATCATATTTACAACATATTTGTATCACATAATTTTTCTCCCCCTCAAAAATGGCATATTAATGTTATTTTTGATGAAATTTTGATATCGAATATGTCCATTTTGAGTTTTGTGGGAAGATTTCCACGAAGAACGTTTTGTGAACAAAGATTTGTTAGCAAATACTCCCCCTCAACAAGTAATATTAACTTTTGAGGTTTTGAAAACATAAGGGGAAGTACTTGTACTTTTGAGCAAAACTTTGAAAAAATGAAAGTTTTGATAATTTTTACTCAAAAGTAAGAAGATTTCGCTTCTTTTATAGGATTGTGGCACTGATGCGTACCACAGGGTCCTTTCATTAAAAGTACGGGTTGTACACTGTTATGTGTGCACAAGCCATTATCAATATACAGATCATATAATACAAATGTTCAATCAAGATAATGAAAAGAGATACTAGACAATCAATCAATTAGACCAAGAGTTCTCTCTTGACGTTGATAACCCGTAAGCGAGAAACTCTGTCTTCCACCCACAAAGCTTTCAAGGTTCCGCATCTAATCATGATGAAACAACCTTTCATCTATCCTTTTGATAATCTTCTTAACATCCTTCCTTTCGTTAGAATTCCACCGCTTCTTCAACCCAATTCCTTGCTGTATCTCCTTTAACCGATATGCTAACCCATCACGAACCTTCTTCAAAGTGTGATCACAAAACTTGTGAACCTCGTTGTACGCCATGAAACAATTGTGGTGAAGTTCACTGCGGTAAACAACTCCAAACTTCGGTTTCTTCAGAATGGTGTACTGAGATAGTTGGTTGATGTCAGGAAAGTGTAGCAATGGTTTTGTGAGGTTGACTTGTTTCTGGTAAGATTCCACAGCTAGTTGAAGATCTTCAACACGTTCCTGAATAACTCTGCTTCTAATGAATATCAACAATGACGTGATGTACTAGAGTTGAATGTTGGTGGAGAATTGTCTCATCCGACCTTGTACCTTAGCAAGGTACATGTCTTCGATGTCGTTGAGCGACAACCTCAGAAAATCAGCTTTAGTAAAGTCATATTCTTGCTCGTCCTGGCGTTTGACTTTGATCTCCTGCATGAATGAATAATCCCACTTTGTAGCCAGACTGACATTCATGATAGCAACGATCCTTTTGTCACTGAACACCTCTTTGTTTGACTTCAGAACTTGGCAGCTTCTGTAGTATAGTCTTCTCCTTTTAGGCCAATGGTGAATGCCATACTGAGCATCAATTTTATAATTCACCACATTTTCAACGAACATTCTTGTGGCTTCTTCTTTGATGGTAACATTGTTGGAGAAGACTGCTGCTGGGATGTTAAAGGTGACTGAAGTAGCATACTTCTTGCTGATGTCGCTGCCGTGTTGAAGAAATTCCAAGTCATTGTTGAAGAAGTATTGGTAAGGAATTCTAGGTTGCTCTGGTCGGCCAATAGTTGGTAACGGTTTGGTCCAGTCTGTGTAGTATGGAGTGTTATCCTTTCTTGTAAAGTCGATGTTTGATTCGGGGTTGAGCCAGTCAATATTGTTAGACATAGCTCGAGTGATGTTGTCGAGATGATATTCGACTTCAAGAGCGCTGTCAGAGCTGTCTTTTAGCAGCTGAAATGCATCATTCTTGATTTAGCGAAGCTCCCCTTTCGTCATCTTCTTTATTTTGAACTTGTCCTGGATAATCTTTACATGCTCCATAGTGCGACCATCAACCGGTTCTTGGCCTTCCGGTAATCGAGGAGTGGCATCAACAAGCTTGCTAAACCATTCGTATTCTTCAGTATCATCTTCATCCAACCATGATACAACTGAGGTTGATCTTTTCTTCTTTTTCTTGGAGGATGATTGTCATGGTTGTTGCTTGGTTGATGTTGTAGATGAGGGCGGCTGTTAGGGCTCAAGAATTTCTTTGTCGTCACCACCGGTGTATTGGAAATGATCACCAATTTTCTCCGATGGTGGTGGAGACTCAGAGTCCTGAGGTTTATCAGTAGCAGGAGGTCGTTGAGATGAGCTAGTAGTGGTGGTGGTCTTAGGTTTTGGTGGAGGCATAGATGATGACTGGCCTGATTTCTTCTGACGTTTACCTTTTGGATCCTTATCCGCATCATCATCGTCTCTTGGTCGCTTTTCCTGACCAGCTGCTTCCTTGCAAGTTGTCTTAAGTTGATATGCACAACTTAAGAAGATGATCTGGTGGTTGTTTTATCAGATGGTGGTGGTGAGGAGTGAGATGATGACTCAGTTGTGGATGGGTCTTGAGGTGGCTCTGAAGATTGTTTCGGGTTGTGTTCAGGGTTATCTTGAAGATAGTTATCAGCTTCCTCTTGAGCTCTTGCCTCTTCCTCAGCCTTTTCCTTAGCGGCTTTCTCCACATCTTCATCAGTTATCTTCTCAGTCTTTTCTTGTTCCTCTTCCTCAAAATCGAATGGAACCTCATACTCTTGCTGCTGCTGTTCTGTAGATTCCTTAGCGGTGGCACCAGTTCCCTTATCGGGTTGATTAACCGCATCAAGAACTGGTGTAATGAGAGCTCCACCGCTGGAACCTCCAGGGCCTCTTGTTTGCTGAAGGTTGAATTCCTTAGCAGCATGCTCAATCCTCATCTGCTTAAGAGTTTTATGGATTTGTTGTTGTTTATCCTTTGGTTCTTCGTCAGAACTTTCTTCTTCTTCTTCAGCCACTGGTGTCTTCCTTTTGTCTGATTTGGGACTCGGTGGTTTGTCTTCTGACCTCGGTGAGGTCGTTTCATCTGTAGTAGTTTCGGAATAGTAGACCACCTCTTCAGACTCAGTTGCTTCAGAGTTGACGTCCTCTAGAGTATCTTCAGGTTTAATTTGAGAACGGATGATCTTAGTTGGAACTCTTTTCTTGCGAGAAGGGTTCCTTTTGGGATACTTGTGAGCACTCCCAGTGCTTCCAGTACTACCAGCGCTGCCTGACCTTCTTGTCTTCTTGGCAAGAATGGCTGAAGTCTTTTCATCCATAAAACCTACTTCTTGATATCGTAGATACGATGGAAGACTTTTGATTGCATCAGTGAGAAGGCAATCAAGTAGAACTGCACCTTGTTTCCTTGTTGACGAGTCTTTAAATATGATGACGTTCAATGTAGGCTCATACAACATAGAGTGATTTTTGGGGTCATTAATTCTCAAGGGTATGTCCCGATGTTTCCCGAGAATGTTCTGAATCAACAGCTTCGTGTATCTGATAAAGGGAATCTTTGTTCTAGGCTTCTTGAAGTGGGACATCATATCTTCCCATATCAGACTTGCATAGTCAATGTGCTGTTTGTTGACCATCCCCCAGAAGGTTTGTAGGTGCATGAGTTTAGGATGCTTATGACCGCTGTTTCTTCTAGACACAGACTTGGCGATCATAATGTACAATGTCCTCCACGGTTGAGGAATGTTCTTCAGATCGACAGTGGAATGTTTGGTGATGACTCCGGCAGCTTCATCATAGCCAATGTCGACCATGAATTGCATTGTAGCCTTTTCATTTGGAATTGCCACATAGTCAGCAGGCTGTATAGCAGGTAGAAGAAGATTTGTACGAAGATCTGCTACCGTGACGGCGACTTCCTTATCATTGAGGGTCACAGTGACAGCATCTTGACCATCAACCTTTTCATCGTGTGCCAGATTGATGAATGTAGATTTCTTGTACAGTTGCTGAGTTGGTAAGCATGTTATTGTAGGGATGAGTTTTGAGGATATCCACAGCAATCTTGCATGATGATTCTGAGTAGGTGAAGTTCTCAAAATCGACCTTGAGATTGTTCTTTCCAATCGTCTTGCTGTAACCAGTTGGGAAGATATCTTCCATTGTGAGTTCGTTTGGTGCGTTGACATTTTCCATGATGACGTCCATTTCGTGATCTGAAAGGTATTGAGACAAAAGAAGCAACATATCGAAAGACATTACGTTAGTCAAAAGTTGATTTTGTTATCCAATTATTGAAGTTGTTATGTTTATAAATGTTACGAGTCCAAAGTCACATATTGTCCAATAGTCCAAAGTTGACGTGATAAGTTACGTGAGTATGTTAATTTTGAATGTTAAAGTCCAAAGTTTACTTAATCACACAATGTTTTAATTTTTTTAGCTTATTTGTGACATTTTGGTTTTGTGACATTATGAGTAACTTATTACAAGTTTGTACGCGTAACATTTCAAAGGTTAAGTTACAATTTTGGCTTAAGCGTAAGTTAGTAAGCTTATGCGTAAACAGGGTAACCATAAGCGTAGGAATAAGCTTATGCGTAGGAATCACCCGTAGGCGTAAGGAGGGCCTACGCGTAGGAGTGGACTCTTAGCATAAGGCTTACGCGTAAGCTTAGGTTAAGGACTTACACATAAGCTTTACTCGTAAGAGTATCCCTTAGTCGTAGAAGTCCAAGTTTACGCATATCCTTCACAGGATACGCGTAGTCTATTGTAGACCCTTACGCGTAAATGTTACGCGTAAGATTGCTCTTATGCGTAACATCTACGCATAAGGTGATCCTTAAGCATAGAGTCCAATTAACCTTGATCCTGAAACTGGTACGCGTAGAAGCCTGAAATAGATCAATCATAACACTCATTTTAACAAGTTATTCAATTACTTTCAACATCACATGGAATCACAAGTTTAGAACAGTTACACGTAAGTAAGTTTTATGCGTAGACATAAACCCTAATATTCAAATCCTACGTGTAAGCAATTCAACCATGGGAAATCAACCAAATCTTTTGATAAGGTTTTAAAATGTACCTTTTTGAGGGGTCGTTTAAGCCCTTATTTGATCACTTTTGTATCCGTTATTACTTAATATTGTTCCTTTTCACTTTTTAGGTATCTTGAAGGCAAAATGCTGGAATGACACTTATTAAGACGAAAAGGCGCGAATATACGAAGAAAATGGCCAAAGTCAAGAATCGAGACACTCAGGCTGCTGGAACTGAAGGTGACGGCATCATGCACAAAACAGTGACGCCGTCGGACAACTTTTGTGACGGCTCAGTAGCCAAATTGATCATTTACAAGTGACGGCTTCAGGTTTTAAAATAGTAGGGCGTCGCAACTCAGACGGCCTAGATTTGATCCAGACGACGTCAGAAGCTGAAGGGGACGGCGTCACAAGCATAAGGTGACGCCGTCGCAAGACTAACGTGGCCAAGACGAAACCCTAATGACGGCGACCCGACGACGTCACAAATCATAAGGTGACGCCGTCACATGTGTAATCTTATATATAGAATCCGAATTTTTTAGTTTTTCAGTGTGTAGTCTTTTGGAGTAAAAACCTAAACCGAACCAAGGCTGTCTTGTACAGTATTTTAGGGTTCCATACCCTATCTTACACCAAGATAAGTGTTTACTTCATTAATTCAATTATGTCTTCAATTAATTGTGTGTATGCTTGCATGTTTCCCATGTCCGGCTAATTTACTTGTGTGTTTGCTTAGGAGATATGAAACTTAATTATTGAATATTGATTGGTTGTCTCTTATCTTAATTGTTAATGATCTAGTATTGCGATAGATCATCCATTGTGTAGTTAATGCTTGATTAATCTTTGTTGAACCTTAGCTTATAGTACCTAGAGTCATTGTAGGCTAAACCATCCGAAGAGTACCTTAGTGTTAAGTTTATAAATCCTAGAGATTTTGTAGGCGATAACCTTTGGTAGTTTCAAAGAGTTAGGGATAAACGCATACCCTACGACCATAGACACACAACGCTATTAAGAATAAGGACGTGACAATTCAACCATCAATAGGAGATAATTAAGGAGTAATAAAACCTAAGTAAACACATCTTTAAATCATCATACGAGCACACAATAATTAGACATAGACTACATACACCTTAGATTAGATAATTAGACGAATAGAGTAATCGGTAGAAATACCAACCCCCAAATCCAATACCCCGAGATTCGTACCTTTCCATTTCCTAAAAATATAAAAAGATAAAAAATAATCATCCTCAACCCCAACCTTAGCGTAGTAACTTCTCACTAGCATTCCTATTCCCCTAGAGAACGATATCAATTCCCGTAGCTTACCCTAATACTACACTACAATGATTAGGTTCACTGCCTAGGGTGTTGAAAAACTTGCTCGACGAAAAGGAAGTTTCTTTGACCCCAAACGACGCGTGTAGCGTTATCAAGTTTTTGGTGCCGCTGCCGGGGAATAGAATAGCTAGTTAGGAGTCCACCTCGTTTAGGTTTCCTTTCTTGATTCCTATCAAGTAAACTTTTTTCCAATTTTTAGCTTCCTCGTAGTCTATTCCCCTTCTTCGTGACCTTTGTTAGTAACCCCATCACTTTTCATCATGGAAGGTGATAACCAACCACCATTCATCAACCTACCACCAAATGACCCGCCAAGAGGCCGTACTCTTGGTGAATGCTCGAGACCAAGCCACCTAGGCTATAGGAACACCATTGAGCTTCCAGACCAAGCCCAAACTACGACCCTGCGATCCAACACCCTCCGGTTGGTGCAAAATGGATGTGCATTCCATGGACTTCGTTCCGAAGATCCTAATCAGCATCTTAAGGATTTCCTTAAAATTGTCAATTCCGTCGACCTCGATGCTACTACACGGGAGACCACGCGTCTGCGTCTCTTCCAATTCTCTCTACGGGACCAAGCTAGTAATTGGCTTGAGCGACTTCCTGCCGGCTCCATCTCAAGTTGGGATGATCTCACCTCTCGCTTCCTTGCTCAATTTTTCCCACTGGGAAGAACCACTAAACTAAGACGAGACATCTTGACGTTTCAACAACTTCAAGGCGAATCTCTGTACAAAGCATGGACTCGATTCAAGGACTTACTCCATAAAGTTCCTCATCATGGTATTGATCTTTGGCTTCAAATCCAAATCTTCTATGACCATACCGATTTCATCACAAGGCGATCCATTGATCAAGCTGCCGGTGAAAGGCTTAGTGACCTTAACATAGAGGAATCTTGGGACATTATAGAAGAGCTTTCCGATCAAAGCTACGAAGATTGGAATGAATCCCCTGAAACCCCCGTTAAAGTGGTTAATGCCATATCAACTCCTTTTGAGTCTTCCAACGTCACCGAAGAGCAAATGAGTGCTCTTGAGAGAAGGATTGATTATCTGATAGAAAGGCATAAGAGAGCCCCCGTAAAAATTTCTCAGGAAATAGCCAATTCCAACAACCACCCAACACCTTTCTCTGAATCCTCAAGTCGTGAACATAATCTTAATTCCGAACGGCGCTTCCGTTCTAATTCCCCAATACCACTCTCACCAAGCTTTAAGGAACAAATGAGGGAGTACATGGCAGCTCATACGGAGAGATTAGCGAAATTTGAAGAGGAGGTTTATAGGCAAAGAGAGGAAATGCAAGCAAAGATGACGGAAATGATGAACCTGGTAAAAGAATATACCAAGACAAAAGTTCCCGAAAAAGTACTAGTAAGAAGCAATGATTATCCTCCCACTTCGTTTGTTAACGCCATTTCCATTATGCTTGAGGATGGAAAGGTTGAAGAGAAGAAAACTGAGGAAAGCAAGAGGGAGGGGGCTGAACCTAATAATGAGCCCGAGACCATTGAGTACTACCTTAAGCACGAAATTAACAAAAAAAAAACCATTGTTAACCAAGTGAACAACTTTAGGTACAATGAGGTTCTTAGGGAAGCCCTTGAAGGTAAATAACAGAAGATGAGTATTACAACATGCCTATGGGACCTCTATATGAGCTGGTTCTAAAAAAACCAGTAACCAAAAAACGAGACACCACAGGGAACTTCGTGATACCATGTAGCATAGGTGATATTGATAATATAAATGCCTTAGCTGATCAGGGGTCTGATGTAAACATAATGCCATTATCAATCTATAATAAGTTAACTAAGGAGAAGCCGGACAAGACCGATCTTAGACTTTCCTTAGCAAATCACACCTATGTCTACCCCATAGGAATCGCAGTGGATGTTTTAATAGAGGTGGCTAATATCATCTATCCGGTAGATTTCGTGATCATAGACATTGAGGAAGATAGAAACATGCCACTCATTCTTGGGATACCTTTTCTGGCCACCGCCAAAGCAACCATCAAATGCGGGGAAGGCATCATGATACTTAAAAGCGGAAAAGGGTACGCTAGGATACCCATTGTTTCAAGGTATCCTCTTAAGATCATGGAAAAGATTACAGATGAGAATCCACAAGTCCCTAAAAATGTAGTTAAGAAGAAAATGAACGATTGGGAAAAAGGGCTTAGAGATTTCATGGTTCAAGGATTACATGCAACGTTGTGGAAGCGCGATAAAAAGTTAGGAAATAATCCCACTTCAATACCACAAACACAAAAGAACCCTAAGGAATTTTTAAAGGGAGAGAAAGTACTCTTATACAAATCACGAATAAGAGCATTACAAGGTAGAAACAAACCAAGATGGTTTGGACCTTATACGGTGAAAGAAACTAATCTAAAGGATAAAACTGTTACCAAAATAGACAACGTGGGCAAGGAGTCCACGGTGAGCATACAACGATTACGCACTTTTGATGAAGGACGAGCAAAGGAAGAAGGTGGCGGTAACGAGAAAACGTAGGGGCACGACTTCGAGTCTAGCTACAAGACTCATAAATAAAGAAAAGCGCTTCGTGGGAGGCAACCCATGCTTAATTGTTTGCTTGTTTGTGTCGTGTATCTTTTATTGATTGTTTATTCTCATGTTTAAATTTGTAAAAATGCTTTATTTTGTCTTTAACCTCGTCTTAATTACATATAAAGGTATTTTACATAAGGGATAAGTGTAGGGAGGATTACACACGTTTTCAAAAGAAACGTAAACATGAGAATTACAATTAATTAAAAGATATACATGTGTGTTTGTTTGAGTCAAATGCTTGTATCGAGTCATAATGGATGTTTGCGGGAATTTTTTCTAGATTCTAAAGATGTAAATTTTCCAGAATTTTTTTTTCTGAAAATCGAAGACCAGTTTTTGTCAGGATTACCTGACGGCGTCAGGATTGCAACCTGACCGCGTCAGGAAGGAGCAAAAACAACTGATTACTTTTTCTCGTTTTCTGAGCTACTTATAAATTTTTGGAATTTTCCAGGTCTTAATTTTCCAGAAATTCTGTAAACATCCATTCCACAAGCATTATATCCTAGTTTAGTAGAGTCCTATATATACTGTTACCGCCGATTTTACGCGAAGTTTTCGTTTGTTTTCTTCAAGTGTGCAGGTTTAATTTACCAAGAAGAAGATACATAAGATGAGAAGGAGCTTTTCACGCAAACGTTCTTCTTGAAAAAGATGTAACCACCACTTTACACGGATCCTACCGAGCTAATCAGGGGAGTATTAGTTTCTTTCGTTTTTTTATTACCTTCCATTATCATAACTTTGATACTTTCGGGGAACATTGGGGACAATGTTCAGTTTAAGTGTAGGGAGGGAAAATAAAACGGGAACTTTGAAACTATGCTTATCCTTGAATATTTGCTTTGTCCAATTGTATTTGTGTAATAAACCATGAGAAAATGTCGGTTAGGGTAATTTTGGCACCAAAATTTTAATTTTTCATGACATATAGGAGTGGGCCATTAGTCTTAATAAAGCGTCTCATGGATAGGAAGTTATATGACTAGCACAAAAACCTTTACCACTTAAATTCCACCCAAAATGTGAGGATCGCCCTTAGATTAGTAGGAATTAAAGCATTCATCTTTAATGCTTAGTGTGTGAACCGGTAGTATAATAGATTCTAGAACTTGTTTTGTGATGCATTCCGAGATCGCTAGTAAGACTACACTTGTCTAGTTAGGAATAACTAAATGATAAGAGGCATTAGGATAACCCTTGTTTGATACCCATAATATAATTACTTCTTCCACATCGGTTGAGTAATTCCCCCACACCTTTGCGTTGTACTCATCTTTAGTACACGATACCCCTAGTTAACCCCTCAGAGCCTATCCTTTTCGCGGTTCTCGTGATGTTTCGGTTTTTCTGGAATATCAATGAAGAGCATTGTTTACACCCTACCCCCAAATGTACACCCAAATCACCTTAGCCTACCTTGTATGCACTCACTTTTAGTGCATTATTGTTATCACACTAAACCCTTAGTTCAATTATCTAGTTGCTTGCATAAGTTGCTAAGTCGAGTCATATCCTTTGTATACAGTTTTGGGACGATTGGGACTCATGGGAAAAGTTAAAGTTTGTGAAATGACGGGAAGGGAATGTTAAATTCAAATTCTCTTTATTTTCATAATAATGTACTCCAAGTGTTTTGATCTTTTCAATTCTGGTCATATTAGTGTTAGAGTAATAAAAACTCAAGTGTAGGGATGTGCCTATAAATCTCTATCATTTTGATGTTATCGTAGAGGATGGTAGAGTAAAAGTGTATGAAAAAAAAAAAATCAAAAAAAATTAGAAAAAGAAAAAATAATAGTGTTGAAAAAAAAAAAAAACATACGGGCTACCATCCTACATTTATCTTTAAAATTATGTTTGTTTGTTTTAGTTATCTAGAGTTTAGAGTGTCGAGTCTTGGCTTAGCAACGCCATTCTTCGCATGCTTGTAACATAAAGATTTTTGACTTGCCACCACTAAATCGCCTATCCCACCAAACCCTTTGTTTCCCTACCGTAAGCCTAACATTACAACCCTTTAAAAGACCTCTTTGATAGTCTTTCCTAGGTGCTTACGCCAAAGCGATGGAGGTTTGATCTAGTCTCAAGCTTATGGTAATCTATGTACTAGGACCGGTTAATGAGTGTTTATCTTCCATTTCCAATTTGTTATATTTCATATACACCCGAGAGATGTGAGTATCCAAACACCCCATGTGAGGTGCTAGTATGTAATTTTCATGCTTGTTATGACTTTTGCGGGGCTTATATGTGTTGTGGATTCTTCTAAACCAATGCTTCATGACCCCTAACTTATAAATTAATTGGCTAAAAGCACATTTACTTGAGGACAAGCAAATACCAAGTGTAGGGATATTTGATAAGGTTTTAAAATGTACCTTTTTGAGGGGTCGTTTAAGCCCTTATTTGATCACTTTTGTATCCGTTATGACATAATATCGTTCCTTTTCACTTTTTAGGTATCTTGAAGGCAAAATGATGGAATGACACTTATTCGGACGAAAAGGCGCGAATATACGAAGAAAATGGCCAAAGTCAAGAATCGAGACACTCAGGCTGCTGGAACTGAAGGTGACGGCGTCAGGCACAAGACAGTGATGCCGTCGGACAACTTTTGTGACGGCTCAGTAGCCAAATTGCTCATTTACAAGTTACGGCTTCAGGTTTTAAAAGAGTAGGGCGTCGCAACTCAGACGACCTAGATTTGATCCAGACGACGTCAGAAGCTGAAGGGGACGGCGTCACAAGCATAAGGTGACACCGTCGCAAGACTAACGTGGCCAAGACGAAACCCTAATGACGGCGACCCGACGGCGTCACAAATCATTAGGTGACGCCGTCGCATGTGTAATCTTATATATAGAATCCGAATTTTTTAGTTTTCAGTGTGTAGTCTTTTGGAGTAAAAACCTAAACCGAACCAAGGCTGTCTTGTACAGTATTTTAGGGTTCCATACCCTATCTTACACCAAGATAAGTGTTTTACTTCATTAATTCAATTATGTCTTCAATTAATTGTGTGTATGCTTGCATGTTTCCCATGTCCGGCTAATTTACTTGTGTGTTTGCTTAGGAGATATGAAACTTAATTATTGAATATTGATTGGTTGTCTCTTATCTTAATTGTTAATGATCTAGTATTGCGATAGATCATCCGTTGTGTAGTTAATGCTTGATTAATCTTTGTTGAACCTTAGCTTATAGTACCTAGAGTCATTGTAGGCTAAACCATCCGAAAAGTACCTTAGTGTTAAGTTTATAAATCCTAGAGATTTTGTAGGCGATAACCTTTGGTAGTTTCAAAGAGTTAGGGATAAACGCATACCCTACGACCTTAGACACACAACGCGATTAAGAATAAGGACGTGACAATTCAACCATCAATAAGAGATAATTAAAGAGTAATAAAACCTAAGTAAACACATCTTTAAATCATCATACGAGCACACAATAATTAGAAATAGACTACATACACCTTAGATTAGATAATTAGATGAATAGAGTAATCGGTAGAAATACCAACCCCCAAATCCAATACCCCGAGATTCGCACCTTTCCATTTCCTAAAAACATAAAAAGATAAAAAATAATCTTCCTCAACCCCAACCTTAGCGTAGTAACTTCTCACTAGCATTCCTATTCCACTAGAGAACGATATCAATTCCTGTGGCTTACCCTAATAATACACTACAACGATTAGGTTTACTGCCTAGGGTGTTGAAAAACATGCTCGACGAAAAGGAAGTTCCTTTGACCCTGAACGATGCGTGTAGCGTTATCATGTTTTCCGGGATATCTTAGTTGCTAAATGAGTAGTTTCCAACAGGTTTTAACATCAAATACACCAAGAATCAAGAATACCCAATTATACGCATACATAAACCCTAAAGCTTAATTTTTCAAATTTGATGTTTCTGGGAATGAATTAGTGGTGAATTCAGTCAATTAAACATGTGCATCTCCTAACCATCCAATTAACCTCAAACACTCACAAATGAAAGTACCCAAATCCACGCATAAACCCTAATTTTGAAAAATGATTGAAAACTATTTTTGGGTTGGATTTGTTGTTTGAATCAGGTTTAGGATTGATATAAGAATCTTTTTAACACTTCCCATTTCACAAAAACATCATTATCCACTATCATGTTTATACGCGTATGCGTATGAACACAAAATCACTCAAATCACAAAATCTAAGGGTACTGGCAACGGATGCGGTATGGCATTCGGTTTGATCCATGCCGATCGGCATTGGTATTGCCTTGGAATCGGCATCAGGCGGCATGGTGGGAGCAAATGTAGAATCGGCAATATACCCCGATTTGGCATGGCCAAAATGTATACGTTGGGACATTTAAAAAAGAGACGTTGGCCATTAAATGTGTATAGAAGATTTTTATTCTAGAAAAAAAGTAAAGCTTGAACATGCAGTTAATGGAGAATAATGGAGATCTGGTTTGGTTTGGTCGGAGAAGACAACCCATAGGTTGTGTGTCAGCCTTTAAAATGAGTTTGTCTTTATGGTTTTTTTATTCAAAGTTCTACTCACTTTATAGTACACACTACATTATATATAAAGCTAAAGTATTAATAAAAAATAAAAATAAAAAAATTGATGAGGTATGGGTTAGGCATGGTTGCCACTAAAAATCTATTGTTAGGTATGAGATTGGTATGAGATGAGATGGAAGGATATTATTGGTGGGTGATTAGGCATGAAAAATTTTTTAGGCATGGTTGCCACCACCCTAACCATTGTTTTTGAAAGATGTTTAAGACCATTGTTTGAAATCACAAAACAAAGCAATAACAACTTACAAATTCAAGTTTTGTAGCACGGATTTATGAATTGAATGTTAGGCGTGGATATGGTGGTTGAAGAATTAAATGTGAGTAGTAAATATGTAAGAGAAGTTAGGTGGAGGTTTTGTTTGAAATTGTTATCAAATTTGACAAAAATGGCCCCTCCACCATAACAATTTTCAACCAAGACCCATAACATCCACTTTAGTTTAGCAAAACGTGATTGTTTGAAGAGAAACTTGACGACACTCCTCCTCGACTTTAGAAATGATGAAATTTTACAAATTTGAGTCCGAGGAGAGTATAAAGCAAGAAACGTATCCACCATTTTCAAAGATACAACCAATTTAGGTAACATGCAAGTACAAGATTTTATGAAACTGAAAAATATTTACTTTCTCCCCCTCAACATTTGTTCGGGAAAAATAATGAAAGGTTTGATGGAACAAAGTGTTGACGGAAGATTTGTACTTGCAATGTTTGAAAGAAATTAGATAGAAGAATATTTTTGTGTTTTATCAGATTTTATATTTTTCTATTTTTGTTTTTGAAAAATTTATTTACAAAAGAGGTTTTGGTGTTTGAATGGTTTTAAGATTGTGTTAAAAGTTCGTCCAGTTCCTCTGGAGTCAAACACCTCATGCCAATCTGGTGGATCAAATCAGTAAACCTAGCAGGAGCCAAGGCTTTGGTGAGAAGATCCGCTAGTTGGTGTTCAGTACCTACAAAATATAATTCAACGGTACCCTTTTCCACATGCTCTTTGATGAAATGATATCGAAGATCAATGTGCTTGGACTTCGAATGTTGAATGGTGTTGCACGAGATTGCAATAGCCCTTCGATTGTCACAGTACACCGGGATTCTGTCAAATATGTAACCATAATCTTTGAGTTGTGTTCTCATCCAAATGACTTGAGCACAACGCGCCGACGTGGCTACATATTCTACTTCTGTTGAGGACAGCGATGTACAATCTTGCTTTTTTGATTGCCATGACACCAATTTATCACCAAGGAATTGTAAACCACCTGAAGTACTTTTTTGAGAATCTAAACAACCTGCGTGATCATCGTCTGAAAAAGCTATTAGTTCAAAACCAGAATCCTTCGGATACCAGATCCCCAAGTTAATGGTTCCCTTGATGTATCGGAGGATTCTTTTAGCCTCAGTGAGGTGTTTCTTAGTTGGTCGCGACTGATAACGGGAGCAAAGATATACAGAAAATACAATGTCAGGTCTACTGGCTGTTAGATACATGAGAGACCCAATAATACTTTGGTATTTGGTAGGGTCAACCAATTTCCCATGCAAATCAGCGTCCAATTTGTTTGTATGTGCCATTGGTGTGGCATAGGTATCATATCTTTGCATTCCATGTTTGTTTAAAACTTCAAGAGAATATTTGGACTGACTTAAGAAAATACCACGGGGTGATTGATGAACTTGTAGTCCTAAGAAGAATGTAAGTTCACCCATCATTGACATTTCAAAATGTGTTTTCATAAGTTTTGAAAAAGCGTTTGAGTACTTTTTATGGGTTGACCCAAAAATGATGTCATCCACATAAATTTGAACGATTAAAATGTGTACCCCGTGATATTGTATAAACAGTGTTGGATCGACCGATCCTTTGACAAAATTATAGGATAGAAGAAAGGATGATAACTCATTGATAAGGTTTTAAAAGGTACCATTTTGAGGGGTCGTTTAAGTCCTTATTTGATCACTTTTTTATCCGTTATTGCTTAATATCGTTTTTTTTCACTTTTTAGGTCTCGTGAAGGCAAAATGCTGGAATGGCACTTATTTGGACGAAAAGGCGCGATTATATGAAGAAAATGGCCAAAGTCGAAATCGAGACACTCACAGTTGCTGAAAGTAGAAGGCGACGGCGTCAGGTGCTATTGGCGACGCCGTCCCAAAATTATTGTAACGGGCCAGAACCCAAAACTCGTATTTTCAAGAGACGGCGTCTAGTTGTGAAAGAGTAGGCCGTCGCTACACAGACGGCCTAGATGCAATCCAGACGACGTCAGAAGCTGAAGAGGACGGCGTCACGGACATAAGGTGACGCCGTCGCAAGGTTAACGTGGCCAAGACGAAACCCTAATGGCGGCGACACGACGGCGTCACTAAACATAAGGTGACGCCGTCGCAATTGTAATCTTATATATAGAATCCGAATTTTTCAGTCTTTGTGTGGAGAGTCTTTGGAGTAAAAACCTAAAACCGAACCTAAGGTGTCTTGTACAGTATTTTAGGGTTTTAAACCCTATCTTACATCAAGATAAGTCTTTACTTCATTAATTCAATTATGTCTTTGATTATTTGTGTGTATGCTTGCATGTTCTCCATGTCCGGCTAATTTATTTGTGTGTTTGCTTAGAAAGTATGAAACTTAATTATTGAATATTGATTGGTTGTTTCTTATCTTAGTTGATTAATGATCTAGTAATGCGATAGGTCATTCGTTGTGTACTTAATGCTTGATTCATCTTTGTGAACCTTAGAATATAATTACCTGAGTAGTTGTAGGCTAAACCATCCAAAGAGCGCCTTAGAGTAGGAGTTTATCATCCCTAGTGGGTTTGTAGACGAGACCCTTTGGTAAGTTCAAAGAGTTAGGGAGAAACGCATACCCTACAACTTTAGACACACAACGCAACTAGGAATAAGACGTGACACTCAACCATCAATAGGAGATAATTAAGGAGTAATACAATCTAAGTAAACACATCTTTAAACTATCATACGAGCACACATTAATTAGACATAGACTCCCACAACCTTAGTTTAGATAATTAGATAATAGTAGAGTAATCGGTAGAAATACCAACCCCCCAAATCCAATACCCGAGATTCGTACATTTCCATTTTCATAAAACATAAAAAGATAAAATATAATCTTCCTCAACCTTAACCTTAGCGTAGTAACTCCTTACTAGCATTCCTATTCCCCTAGAGAACGATATCAATACCCGTGGCTTACCCTAATTACTACACTACAACGATTAGGTTCACTGCCTAGGGTGTTATAAAACTTGCTCGAAGAAAAGGAAGTTTCCTTGACCCCGAACGACGCGTGTAGCGTTATCAAGTTTTTTGCGCCGCTGCCGGGGAATAGAATAGCTAGTTAGTAGTCCACCTCGTTTAGGTTCTTTGCTTGATTCCTATCAAGTAAAATTTTCTCATTTTTAGCTTTCTCTTAGTCTATCCCCCTTCTTCGTGACCTTTGTTCGTAACCATTTTCATTAACTATTCCGTTAGCCGTTATGGAGAACGCGAATCTGCCAAAACTGTCACCCAATCAACGAAATCCACTACATAATCTACCCTTTCCACTCCAAAATGAGATCTTGAGGTTCCAGCAATATCATGATGAATCCTTTCCTGAGGCGTGGACTCGAATTAAATATTTATTACAAAAAGTCCTTTATCATGGTATTGATTTACTGTTTCCACTACAATTCTTTTACACTCGTATCGCCCACGAAACCCAAAGGAGACTTGACTATGTAGCGGATGGGGATATTTGGGGACGTGGTGTTCGAAATGCATGGGAAACCTTTGAGATTCACGCCCAATTTAGAAGTGGAACATGGGACCCAAAAAACGAATCTTTAGACGTATTTTCAATTTGGAAACTTCGGTCGGAAAGGTTGTTTAGGAAGGAGATGATTAGAGTTGAGGTACCAAGGTGCATGTCATGGTTAGGCGCTACCACAGTACAAAATGAATACATAGGTGATCTTGATAAGATGGAGGATAGAGTAGAAAATCCAATCCCATCGGATAACCCACAAGTCCTACCATCGCTAGAGGAACACACATCACCTATAACTTACCCGGAAGAAATAGAAGAGACTATAGGAACCCCGATTGTAGAACCTTTGGACCAAACGCCACTAGGGAATATAGGTTTAGATGCTTGTTGTCATGACCTCTCTCTTAGTCCTAGGAAAGTTCCTAATTTTGATGAACCGGAGTCTCAACCAAAAACCTTACCCAATTTTCCATCTTTAGATGTGAATCTTGGAATTGAATTAGGCCCCAATCCACCCATCAAAATAAATAGTCCGGGTAGTTGCTTGATAAAGGTGGTAGATTCTAGGCCATGTAGAGTGGAAGCTAATATAGGAGTAACCCATGACCTTACACACTTATATTACCCATTCATGGTTGATAACAAGAAACATTATGGGTTTAAACCGGGTTTATTAGGTCAAGATGGATCCTTAACTAAGAATCTTTTGAAGTTGATAGAATATGATCCATTTTTAGGAGAGAGATTTGATTCACCCGCTACACCAATTGAATTAGGTAAGGTTATAATGAATGGAACACACTCCTTTGAGCACATAAATCACCCATCACCCTCTCCTCACGTAGCAAATTTCCACCCTAAGGGTGTGTATCGCTACTATCACCCGCACTTAAACTTAAGTGTAGGAAAAACTTCCCCTTTATCTGTTAAATAAGGGTAGAGTCAGGCTCGTGACTCGAACAAAAACAAGCGCTTCTTGGGAGGCAACCCATGTGTATTTGTTTTTTCATTTTCATTTGTGTGTCGTATATCTTTTATTAATTGTTTATTCTCATGTTTGAATTTGTAAAAATGCTTTATTTTGTCTTTAACCTTATCTTAATTACATATAAAGGTATTTTACATAAGGGATAAGTGTAGGGAGGATTACACACGTTTTCAAAAGAAACGTGAACATGAGAAGTACAATTATTTAAAAGATATATATGTGTGTTTGTTAGAGTCAAATGCTTGTATCGAGTCATAATGGATGTTTTGCAGGAATTTTTCCAGATTCTAAAGATATAAATTTTCCAGAATTTTTTTCAGAAAATCGCAGACCAGTTTCTGTCAGGATAACCTGACGGCGTCAGGATCACAACCTGACGGCGTCAGGAGGAATAGAAACTGCTTATTACTTTTTTCTCGTTTTCTGAGCTACTTATAAATTTTTGGAATTTTCCAGGTCTTAATTTTCTTAGAAATTCTGTAAACATCCATTCCACAAGCATTATATCCTAGTTTAAATCGAGTCTTATATATATTATTACCGCCGATTTTACGCGAAGGTTTCGTTTGTTTTCTTCAAGTGTGCAGGTTTAGTTTGTCAAGAAGAAGTTACATAAGATTGAAGGAGCTTTTCACGCAATAATTCTTCTTGAAAAGAATTTAACCACCACTTTACACGGATCTTACCGAGCTAATCAGGGGAGTATTAGTTTCTTTCGTTTTTAATTACCTTCTTTTATCATAACTTTGATACTTTCGGGGAACATTGGTGTAAGATATAACTTTTCACATACATATCAAACCATAACACAAAGTAGCATATAGATGGAATTCTAGAGAGAGAAAGTTAGAGGTTTAGGGAACTTAGTGAGAGAAAGTGAAAGATATTATTATGAGCTCCAACTCTCTACCTTGGAAGGTAGAGAGTATTTATAGTCTTACATAAATCGCCACACATCGGGCTGTGGATCAGGCATACAGTGGGTAAAGACCCGTCCGTCCTCCACGGTGTTACTAAACTAAATTACTACTTAACTTAAGAGAACTACGACTACGAGCTTTCTAACGATTACATATACTTGAGGTGACCGACTCTTTACTACCGGGAATTTCTAATTCCTAACAATCTCCCCCTAAGGGAGGTCACCTCAATCATGTACCAAAATTACATAGAATACAAATAGATATTACATTAACAATTGATCTTGTATTCTTGATGTAGTCCTTTGCTGCTAAGCTCGTAGTCATTGATTCTTCACATTGCATGTTTGGTTACTTCAAGTGGAGGTCTTTTACTGATCCACGTGATAATAATTTTGAGCCATCTTTTGAGATCATCAGCTATCAACAATCTCTGACACATCCTTTGTGGTGTTGGTATTATGTGATGTAGTGACTTTAGGACCGACATGCTCACATTCTGGATCATGAAATCTTCACATCAGAGTAGCGGAAGCTTTTGTTGAATCATGATATTGGCAGCAGCGTAGCAGAAGCTTGGTGTGAAAATATCAGAGTCATAGATGCACTAATCATGATTTCTTTGAGTTGAATGTGTTAAGTGAGCATGAGGCTATGGATTGACCGCTCCATTCTGATCAGCTGCAAACGTCGGGTGTACCTGCATACAACAGTTAGCAATAAATCGTACGAAAGTGTCTTTGATCACTTTCGTTGAATTGAGGTACACGGCCCACGGTTCCCCGTTGATCAGTACATGTACTGCCTGTGATTGGGTATAATTCAGAAGAATTTCCTTGACAGGGTTTCGCAGCTGTTCTAGCTGTTCTCAAACCGGAACGTCTCAAAGAAGACAACACGGAGTGAGTGAACCAGCGAATTTTAAGTCCACTGATTGATGAAAAGAGATTTGAAAAACAATCGTGTATTGCTCAATAGAAATTGTTTTTGCAATACAACGAAGGTTTTATTGAAAATCAATTATCAATCATAAAAATACCTTTTGGTTTAAAAAATGAGTACACAGTCGATGTGCTAAAGAAAAGAGTTTTTTAAGCGCAAAGACCGGTTTTTCAAAGGTATCCGTCAATCCATAACCTGAACCAGGTTTGATTCAAGAGATTGAATCGCCCCATTGTTTCTGTTCAGTTGTCACATGGTTGATCTATATAATAGATCTCACATGCCACCTACCAGGAGCTTGTTTGATGTTGGCTCCAGAAGGCTTTCCATCTTCATTGTGAATATGTATACACATCACTCAGATGTTCTGGCAATACCACAAGGATAATGCGTAGGACTCAAGATATAATCTCTCTTTCCACAATGTGTGAAACAGAGAGTCTTCATTGAATGTGTCCTAATGAGATTTATTGATGATCTCATGGCTCTAGACTCAATATGTGCATATTTGGATCCTGTGCCGGAGACTAGGGAGAGGGTCTCCTTCTTCAATATCAACAATCTCTAAGAGAAAGTCGATAGATAATGTCGGTTCCCCGTGAGAATGAAACAAGTCCTTTTAAGAGGAACTTGAGTAGTTTGGAAAGTTGAAGTGCAGTGCGTCACTGGGTCCATGACGTCTTGTCTTCAATACCGATGTTACCATCAGTAGCATATGAATTAAACCCGGTTTCTGCCCTAAGGTTGAATAAATGGAGGGCTATTTGTTTTCACCCTTTTCTCATTCAATTCTTTTTAATTCTTCAACCCCTTCAGTGCTTACCGAGACTTCATAGCTAGAACCTTGTTGGGTTTATTCCAGTACTAGCTCAGTCTTAGTCCGCACTCTTCCCATATCTCAATTTTCTCCTTTTATCATCATACCTAAGGACTTCTACACTAACTAGTGGATTGTCCCTGGGTAGATCCCTCCGGTTCTGGCAGATCATGGGAACACATACCTAACCTTATCATCCTTATATCACCGTACATGAAGTAAAGTTGGTCGGTCTATTTGGTATTGTTCGCCTGCCATTGGATCCAATTGAAAATCAATTCAGATACTTGTGATATATTATCAAAGCATTTTGTACCTGAATTGTTTTTGATATTTTTAGAACGAGAACTCCCCCTCAACATGTGCATCAAGTATTTGAAAATGTTTAGCACACGGAGGCAAGAGAAAGAATTAACTTCTTTGATTACCATTTTCTAAAAGATATCAACATCACTTCCCATATCAAATCAAGTAGATATCGTATTTCCGGGAAGGGTGAGGTTTCCATAAATTTGCTCCCCCTCAATATGTGCCTCGAGGTTTGAAAATAGTTTTGCACATACTAGAGGGAACCTGCACATTGGGATGAATGATCACGTTTCAAATCAAAGGTTTAAGATAGATGCTCCCCCTCAACATGTGCATGGAAAATTTGAAATCGTTTGTCACATGTGGGAAGGACAGCATGTACACTCTTATGAAACCATTTACCGAATTATCAGTTTAAATCCAATTTAAATCACACATTCTCCCCCGATCACAATTATCAAAACATTTGAGATTTGTGATCTCGTATAGATTTAAATTGATTTTGAAAGCTTTTAAGGAGAATTGTGACTTGATTGTGAAAGCGTTTGAACTGATAAGGATCGGATTTTAAGACTTTAAACTCCATTGATAAAACATGCATGTATATTTTTTGAAAACAATTTAATGCCAAATAACTTTTTAATTTAATTGAAATCATTCTCCCCCTCAATCAATGACATAGGTTGTTGATTGAGAGATAGAGATTTTGACAAATAAGTCCAGATGATTATCAAAAATAGAGACCGAGTTATTTTTCAAAGCATTTGGTTTTCAGCAGATAAATGTTTATAGAATCAGAGCATGGAATGTGATTTAGTTAAATTTAGATATGCTCTAGTGTTTAGAGTTTACAAAACTATTAACAC
>BPTQ01000004.1:76575889-76667128 GCA_019973895.1 Chrysanthemum seticuspe
TAACTCGATAGATCTAACTCGCTAGCTCCAACACTGTAAGTCGCTACAAAAATGTGAAGCAAGTCGCTACCAAGAAAATACTCCGTGAGCTAAGTCGCTAGCTTGAAAAACCATATAAACATCACTTTTCAATCCAAAAACAACCCAACCAAGATGATTCAAGCTTACCAAATGAAAACCTAAACACTTGTGATGATTCTAAACATAAAAGTACCAACAAAATTCAAACTTTAACACAAGAAATCACCCAAATGATGCAAAAACCACTAAACTTTTTCAAACTCAAAAACCACCTAAAAACCACTATAAATCCAAAGATGTGCAAGATATGATCTAACCATGGCTCTTGATACCAATTGTAAGATATAACTTTTCACATACACATCAAACCATAACACAAAGTAGCATATAGATGGAATTCTAGAGAGAGAAAGTTAGAGGTTTAGGGAACTTAGTGAGAGAAAGTGAAAGATATTATTATGAGCTCCAACTCTCTACCTTGGAAGGTAGAGAGTATTTATAGTCTTACATAAATCGCCACACATCGGGCTGTGGATCAGGCATACAGTGGGTAAAGACCCGTCCGTCCTCCACGGTGTTACTAAACTAAATTACTACTTAACTTAAGAGAACTACGACTACGAGCTTTCTAACGATTACATATACTTGAGGTGACCGACTCTTTACTACCGGGAATTTCTAATTCCTAACAATTGGGGACAATGTTCAGTTTAAGTGTAGGGAGGGAAAATAAAACGGGAACTTTGAAACTATGCTTATCCTTGACTATTTGCTTTGTCCAATTGTGATTGTGTAATAAACCATGAGAAAATGTCGGTTAGGGTAATTTTGGCACCAAATTTAAAATTTTTTATGACATATAAGAGTGGGCCATTAGTCTTAACAAAAGCGTCTCATGGATAGGAAGTTGCATGACTAGCACAAAAACCCTTTACCACCCAAATTCCACCAAAATGTGAGGATCGCCCTTAGATTAGTAGGAATTAAAGAATTCATCTTTAATGCTTAGAGTGTGAACCGGTAGTATATTAGATTCTAGAACTTGTTTTGTGATGCATTCCGAGATCGCAAGTGAGGCTACACTTGTGTAGTTAGGAATAACTAAATGATAAGAGGCATTAGGATAACCCTTGTTTGATACCTGTAATATAATTACTTTTTCCATTTCGGTTGAGTAATTCCCCCACACCCTTTGCGTTGTACTCATCTTTAGTACACGATACCCCTAGTTAACCCCTCAGAGCCTATCCTTTTCGGGGTTCTCGTGATGTTTCGGTTTTTCCGGAATATCAATGAAGAGCATTGTTTACACCCCACCCCCAAATATACACCCAAATCGCCTTAGCCTACCCCTTATGCACTCACTTTTAGTGCAAATGTTTGTTATCACCCTAAACCCTTAGTTCAATTATCTAGTTGCTTGCATAAGTTGCTAAGTTGAGTCATATCCTTTGTATACAGTTTTGGGATGATTGGGATTCATGGGAAAAGTTAAAGTTTATGAAATGACGGGAAGGGAACGTTAAAAATTCAAATTCCCTTTGTTTGCGTAATAATGTACCCCAAGTGTTTTGATCTTTTCAATTCGGGTCAAATTAGTGTTAGAGTAATAAAAACTCAAGTGTAGGGATATGCCTATTAATCCCTAGTATTTTGATGTTATCATAGAGGATGGTAGAGTAAAAGTGTATGAAAAAAAAAAAAAAAAACATACGGGCTACCATCCTACATCTATCATTAAATTTATGTTTATTTATTTCAGTTATCTAGAGTTTAGAGTGTCGAGTCTTGGCTTAGCAACGCCATTCTTCATATGCAGTTAACATAAAGATTTTTGACTTGCCACCACTAAATAGCCTATCCCACCAAACCCTTGTTTCCCTACCGTAAGCCTAACATTACAACCCTTTAAAAGACCTCTTTGATAGTCTTTCCTAGGTGCTTACGCCAAAGCGATGGAGGTTTGATCTATTCTCAAGCCTATGGTAATCTATGTACTAGGACCGGTTAATGAGTGTTTATCTTCCATTTCCTTTTTTGTTATATTTCATATATACACCCGAGAGAGATGTTAGTATCCAAACACCCCATGTGAGGTGCTAGTATGTAATTTCCGTGCTTGTTATGACTTTTGCGGGGCTTATATGTGTTGTGGACCGTTTTGAATTAATGCTTCATTACCCTTAACTTATAAATTAATTGGCTAAAAGCACATTTGCTTGAGGACAAGCAAATAACAAGTGTAGGGATATTTGATAAGGTTTTAAAAGGTACCATTTTGAGGGGTCGTTTAAGTCCTTATTTGATCACTTTTGTATCCGTTATTGCTTAATATCGTTCCTTTTTACTTTTTAGGTCTCGTGAAGGCAAAATGCTGGAATGGCACTTATTTGGACGAAAAGGCGCGATTATATGAAGAAAATGGCCAAATTCGAAATCGAGACACTCACAGTTGCTGAAAGTAGAAGGCGACGGCGTCAGGTGCTATTGGCGACGCCGTCCCAAAATTATTGTGACGGGCCAGAACCCAAAACTCGTATTTTCAAGAGACTGCGTCTAGTTGTGAAAGAGTAGGCCGTCGCTACTCAGACGGCCTAGATGCAATCCAGACGACGTCAGAAGCTGAAGAGGATGGCGTCACAGACATAAGGTGACGCCGTCGCAAGGTTAACGTGGCCAAGACGAAACCCTAATGGCGGCGACACGACGGCGTCACTAAACATAAGGTGACGCCGTCGCAATTGTAATCTTATATATAGAATCCGAATTTTTCAGTCTTTGTGTGGAGAGTCTTTGGAGTAAAAACCTAAAACCGAACCTAAGGTGTCTTGTACAGTATTTTAAGGTTTTAAACCCTATCTTACATCAAGATAAGTCTTTACTTCATTAATTCAATTATGTCTTTGATTATTTGTGTGTATGCTTGCATGTTCTCCATGTCCGGCTAATTTATTTGTGTGTTTTCTTAGAAAGTATGAAACTTAATTATTGAATATTGATTGGTTGTTTCTTATCTTAGTTGATTAATGATCTAGTAATGCGATAGGTCATTCGTTGTGTACTTAATGCTTGATTCATCTTTGTGAACCTTAGAATATAATTACCTGAGTAGTTGTAGGCTAAACCATCCAAAGAGCGCCTTAGAGTAGGAGTTTATCATCCCTAGTGGGTTTGTAGACGAGACCCTTTGGTAAGTTCAAAGAGTTAGGGAGAAATGCATACCCTACAACTTTAGACACACAACGCAACTAGGAATAAGACGTGACACTCAACCATCAATAGGAGATAATTAAGGAGTAATACAATCTAAGTAAACACATCTTTAAACTATCATACGAGCATACATTAATTAGACATAGACTCCCACAACCTTAGTTTAGATAATTAGATAATAGTAGAGTAATCGGTAGAAATACCAACCCCCCAAATCCAATACCCGAGATTCGTACCTCAACCTTAACCTTAGCGTAGTAACTCCTTACTAGCATTCCTATTCCCTTAGAGAACGATATCAATACCCGTGGCTTACCCTAATTACTACACTACAACGATTAGGTTCACTGCCTAGGGTGTTATAAAACTTGCTCGAAGAAAAGGAAGTTTCCTTGACCCCGAACGACGCGTGTAGCGTTATCACTCATCGTACCAAGCCCGATGGGCTTGTTTGAGACCATAGAGAGCCTTGTTCAGTTTGTAGACGTGATTTGGGAACTCTGGATCAACAAATCCTTTTGGCTGACTAACATATACCGTTTCCTTCAGTTTACCATTCAGAAAAGCGGTTTTGACATCCATCTGATAGACCGTGATGTTCATGTGAGCCGCGAATGCTAGAAAAATCCATACAGCCTCAAGTCTAGCAACCGGTGCGAATGATTCCTCAAAGTCAATCCCCTCTTCTTGTCTATAACCCTTAGCCACCAGACGTGACTTATTTCTGATCACCGTACCCTCAGCATCTAACTTGTTTTTCCAAATCCATTTAAGACCAATGACGTAGACCCCTGTTGGTCATTCCACCAATTCCCATACTTCAAGACGTTTAAACTGATTCAGTTCTTCTTGCATGGATTCAATCCAATTGTCATAAGTCATTGCTTCTTTAATGTTCTTGGGTTCAGATTGACAAATGGTAAGTGCATAAATGCAATGTTCACCGTCAGTCTGAAGGCGTTGTCTAGTTACGACTAGTTGATTCGGCTTTCCAATAATGTTCACAAGAGGATGGTCTTTAGTCCAACGATGTGTGGAGGGTTGATGTTGATATACATTATGCAGATTAGGTGGATTCAAATGGCTTGTAGATGATTCCACAATATCTGAAGTTGCAAATTTCATTAGCTAAAGGATTAAAGAACGCATTTGGATCATAAATCTGTGGGTGTAGGTACATCATGATTCAGAAGATCATCAGCTGGTTCAGCGTCATTGGATGCGGTTTGTTCGACTGTTGTTGTAGAATCAATTGGAGGTGCATCAGCAACAGTTGTTGTTGTTTCAGGTGTATCAGGGATTGGAGTATTATCAGGTTGAGCAACGGAAAGATTTGATACATCTGGAGCACGTTGATCTATATCATCACTAAACAGAGGAGCAAAGAGCTATTCCATTTGACGATGAGTAAGCTGTAAGCTTGGTTCAGCTGATGATGGGGTTTAAGAGAAGTTAAGATGGTTATGTCTGGGTTCCAAGCTGTTTTGCTCATAAGCCATTTCAGTAAGCTCATCAAAGTTAGCATGAATCGTTTCCATAATCTCCCTTGTACGACGATTCCAGATCCGGTATCCTTTTAAGTTTTCACAGTATCCAACGAAGACTCCAATGTCAGCTTTAGCCTTGAGCTTTCCAAAGTCATCACGATAATTATTCGGGTAACAGAGAGCACCAAATACATGAAAGTGTTTGAGATTCGGTTTGCGGTTATGGATAAGCTCATAAGGTGTTTTGTTGTGGCATTTGGTTATCATAGAACGGTTTTGAGTGTAGCATGCAGTTGACACGGCTTCTGCCCATAAGTAATCTGTAAGTTTTGCATTAATTAACATCGTTCTTGCAGCTTCCACTAACGTACGGTTTCGTCTTTCAACAACTCTATTTTTTATGGTGTCCGGGCAATTGATGTTTGATGCTCAATTCCTACTTTCTCATAGTATTCACGAAGAGTTTGATTCACAAATTCAGTTCCTCTGTCTGTTTTGATTTGTCTGACTGTGTTCCGGAGCTGAACTTGAATTTTCGTGAGAAAGGTGATGATCATCTGTAGAGCTTGATCTTTGCTTCGAAGAAAATAAACCCAAGTCCATCTTGAATAGTCATCAACAATTACTAGAATGTAGCATTTGCCATTAATTGTCTGCACACAGCATCGGGCCACATAAATCCATGTGAAGAAGATGAAGCACATGCTGAGAGCTGTGTTCCACCTTGGAAGGAAAATGAGCACGAGTGCTTTTCCCTTGTTCACAAGCTGAGCATAGGTGATCTTTAGAATACCGAAACCTTGGAAGACCTTCAACTAGTTTGTATCATGCAAGATTGGTTATGGTTTGAAATCCCAAGGGAGAAAGTCGTCGGTGCCATAGCCAAGATTTTGTTGATGTTGCCTTAGAAAGTAGACAAATGGGAGATGGAGCAATCATGTCTTGCATTGAGATTGTGTAAAGGCTTGATGTACGGGTGCCAACCATGAGATCGTTTCCTTGTAGATCACGAATGAAACAAGTTTTCTCCCTAAAAGCAACCTCCAAATCTCCATCACAAAATTGACCGACTGAAAAGAGATTGTGACCGAGACCTTCTACATAATAAACCCTGCTAATTTCGATGTTCCCATTAATGTAATCTCCATAGCCCATGATAGCTGCAAAGTGATCATTCCCGAACCTGACAGTACCGATGAACTTTGAGACAAAGTTTGATAACAGTTTGAGATTCGCTGTCATGTGCCGGGAACATCCGCTATCAACAGTCCAGAGGATGATCTGTATCACCCGCATTACACACAGACGACACAGGTGGAATAGAAGTAGAGGTGGAACCCGATGAGTTAGAGGGTTTCATTACAGTTACAGTTGAAACACACATGTTAATGATTTTAAGAATCCATTTAAAGCCAGGTATATTTTGTAACCATCTCTGCCAAGTCCAACTAGTTTTAGCTTTGGTCTTAGTGAATGCACTAGGTGATATTTTCTTCCTAGGAGGTGAAGTGGGTTCTATGGGTACATCAATGATGGTAGCAGAAACACTAGAGGGCGGTTTACCTAGCACAGACTTAGAAGCATTAGTGGGCCTAGAGGTATCCCATTTTCTATTGTTCCGCTTATGAGATAAGATAGATTTAGCAACACATTTATCATGACAACCAGAAAACATGCTTTTACGACAACCAACACAAGATGCTTCAAACATAACATTTAAAGTACTTAAGGATTCAACATTCGTTACATAACTTTTTCTATTACATTTGTCTAACGCAATGTCTAAAGTGGGTGCAACATGAGTTTTATTCAAAGTCCTAAGGTGTTCTTCTACTTCAGAGGTATTTACTGTTCTTCTCTTACGTTGCAACTTCCTATTCTTCCTGTTTTTGCTCTTAAGCTGTGAAGTGCTAACGTTGGGAAAAAAGGCAACTATTCCTGTATCAGTGGAAGGAAGCACATTAGTATCTTGTGGTTGGTCATTAGGTGTTCTAGTGTCAATTTTAAACATTCCAGGTGCAATAACATTTGTGTTACTAGACATATCTTGTTCATACTTCCCTAACTTTGCTTTTAACTCAACAATAGTGTGCACCAATTCTTGATTTTCAGAGCGAACGTTTCTACTAACGTTTAAGACTTCTTTAGTGTATGCAAGATTATTATCAATTTCTTGTGATGCCTTAGCACGAGTCTTTTTGAGCAAATCAAATATGACACCATATTCAATTTTGACTTTAGCAATCTCTTGTTCATATTTTGAAATTTGACACTTTAAAGACACGTTGTCATCATCCAGTTGTTCAAGTTTTGGATCGAAAGATTTTTCACGCAACTGGTTGATTTTGTTTTGCAAAACAAGTTCTCGATTTTGACAATCTTTTTGACACCATTGAAGACGACGTTTTTCATTCGAAAGTTCAGTTAACAAACGCTCATTTTCAATTTTCAAAGACTCGATTTGCTGCACATTATCAATATCTTCAACATTATCAACAGAATCAACAGCGATATAATCAAATGCATATGCAACAGTATGTAGTAACACAACATTTATGGTATCAGCACAGATAACATCTTCCAAGAGTCGGTCAACATGATTTCTCAGTATTTTTTTTTCGTTTAGTGTTTGAAATCGATGTTTCTGTTTTCTCGAAAACTGTTTTCATAAGTCCAATCTCTTTCTGAAGTTCCCATTCCCAATATATTGCACACATTTTTAAATTTCAGACATGTGGTAAAAGCCCTTTTTGAAAAATATCTCTTTGATTTCACGCAAATGGCGATTGAAAATGTTCAGCTTTTATTTCAGAATTAACTTCAATTGCATGTTCCAGAAGTTTGATGTCAGACATAAATATGTCAAAATATTTAAGTACTTGACATCGTTCAGCTAATGGTTTTATTTCACTGAAAGAAGGTAAAGGACCATTAATTTGTGCAACATTGGAGAGGGGACCATCATGAGAGGAGGACTCAGGATTAGGTGTGATAACCCAAGGTGTGTTAGAATTATCTTGTTGTGTGACGAAAGTTATGGCTTTTGAATAGTCAAATGGTTTGTTATAAACAACATTTTCCAATTTTAACCGACTCTCGTCTTCTGCATCTAATTCCTCAGCACAATTATATTCAACAACGCTCATAATGGAATCATCAATTCTATGTTCTGCATTGTAAACTTGATGTTAGGTCACAAGTTTTACAAACACAAGTTATAAGAGAAGAGATAAGGCGATTGAACAAGTAAACAAGCACACACACACGATATACTAAAGACGGTTTAGGCGTGAGGCATATGTGAAAGAAAAACTTGAACAACCAACCCTCAAATGAGGGTTTACAAGAGTATTTATAGGAGGGAACCTAGGGCAACACTCCTAGTTCCCATCCTTTCTTATGTGGGCTTATGCCTAAGCTTATGGGCCTTCTACATAAGCTTGACCTTAAACAAACATAAAGGCCATAATAAAGCTACCTATTACATATGAAATATAAATACTTGAAATACTGTTTAGGAGTGATTCCAACAATCTCCCCCTCAAGTATATATGAATGTAAACGGTGAAGGCGTTGATGTAATAGTAGCTGTGACGTCTTCTGACATTCTTCTTTCTTGTGAGAGGAATTGTCTTGATTCGAACAATCTCCCCAGAGTAGAGAGATAGTTATCTTTGAACAGTTATGCTTTGACGTCATCTTTAACTTTGTTCTTTGATCATTGTTCTTTGTGGTGAAAGTGATAGTATGTTGTTGTTTGCATCAGTCTGCCTCAGGTCTGCTTCGCTGCTCCAGTGTCTCCACGTCATTCTTCAACATGCTCACACGCTCTTTGACGTTGGAATTCAATGCTGATGAAGTTCTTTAAGTCTTTAACATTGTAGATTCTTTGGTTTGACGAAGAATCATTCTGACTGTTGTGTTGTATTCGAATAGAACTTCCATTAGTGATGATGTTGGCGTGAGCATGAGAAGAATCAGCACGATCATCCCGCTCCGGAGCTTCCATAAGAAGAAAACATTTCAAACGGTTAGTAATAAGCGGTTTCCGGCACTTACAAGTTTGAACTTCGAGAGTGTTAACAGCATAGTGTGAAAGCACAACTCTAATTCTTACAAAGGCCGTTCCTGAACTGGAGTCCCACAAGTGAGATAACGCGATGTACCGAAGTACATCTACAGTTCAGATGAGTCGCTGAGGTACACCGAAGCATCACCTCACGACTGTAGACCGTTTGAGACACACTCCGCGTAATCCACGGGGAGTTACCGAAGTGACCTGCTGTCAGGGCTGTTTGAAGTTGACCATGGCAGGAGTTTCCATTCAATCACTGAGGATCACAGATGTGAACCTCTCATAAATGTTCTCGACAGATTGCTAAGATCTGTGAAGGACTCGATATGAACCACTGATAATCTTATTTGTTGATCATCAAGTGATTAAATGTCAAGTGTTCCTAAGAGATCTTTTGATGAATCTCGTGGCTCTAGACTCAATAGTGCGTTTTGGTTTTCCTGAGCGGAGACTAGGGAGAGGGTCTCCTTCTTCAATACCATCGATCTCTAAGAGAAAGCCAATAGTTTACGTAGGGTTCCCTGTGAGAATGAAACAAGCTTCTGTTGAGAGAAACTTGAGTAGCTAAGAAGGTTTAGTGCATACGTCACTGGGTCCATGACGACTTTTAATCTTCAATACCGGTGTCACTGAGTGACATCCAGTAGCATATGAATTGAACCCGGTGTCTGCCCTAAGTTGAATAATCTGGAGGGCTATTTCTTTTCACCCTTTACTTTACATTTCTTTTTGATTCTTCAACTCCTTCTTTCTCCGATTCTCATTTTCTCCTTTTTATACTCATTCCTAAGGACTTCTAACACTAACTAATGGTAGTGTCCTTGGGTAGATCCCTCTGGCTCTGGCGGATCATAGGACGGTTATTCCTAACCTTAGTCACCTTATAACTCCATGACTAACCTATGTTTGCCATTAAAACCACTGTATGTGAAAATATCTCTCAAAGGGTTTGTTAATGAAAAACATGTTTGAACCACTGTGAGAGATGAAGTTTTTCATAAATACTCCCCCTCCACATGTGCTTAATACTTTTAATGGTTAAATGCACAGTGAGGAAAGAGCGCGCACTTTTTGAATTGATCCACTAAAGATAGACAATCCCCCGCGAGACACGGTTACGTTGCATAGTTAAAGAGTTACATTGTCAGCTTTTAGGTGACAACTAGCTCTAATAACTACCTTGAAGGTGTAGACAAACCTCGAAAGGTTGTCATACCCGTCAGAGTTCATGTCTATCAAGAGTTTCTCGAATGGTACTTTCTACTTGGACAAGTCCTTTGCGAGACACGTTTACATTACTAGCGAACTAGCTTGAAATTATTACCCGTCCAGGACAAGTCTTTTTGAGTTACTAACAGTTTAGTACCGTCAATTCGTTGGTTAAGTCTGAGGTACACAGATTCATTTGCATTTTTCACAACATATTTCTTATCACACAAATTTTCTCCCCCTCAAAAATGGCATATATAATGTTATTTTTGAACGTTTGAGAATAAATATGACCATTTTGAGTGTTGCGGGAAGAGTGACCACTGTGAACAATTTGTGAACAAAGTTTGAATTCAAATACTCCCCCTCAACTAGTGATATAAACGGTTGAGGTTTTGAAAAATCATATGGGGAAGTACTTGTCTTTTTGAGCAAAACCTTGAAAAGTGAAAGGTTTGATAGGTTTTACTCAAAAATAAGAAGCTTTCGCTCCTTTTATAAGGATTGTGGCACCGAGGCGTACTACAGGGTCCTTTCTTGACAATTACGGGTTGTACACTGTTATGTGTGCACAAGCCATAAACATATATAATCATACATCCAAAATTATATGAAGGAAGCAATTCAAGGGGTACCAGGAAGTGTAGTGATGTTCCCAGGAGTGCGCACAGGGCGTTGAAAGCCGGTGATGTTTCTCCTGGGTCGACCACCAACATAGCTCTCCAATCGTCTGAACTGATCCCTTCTGAACAACCGTTCATCAATCATGGTGATGATTCGTCTCACATCCCTCCTGTCATGAGAATTCCAGCGCTTAGGAGACCCAACTTTCAGGCGTATATCCTTCAACCTGTACGCCAATCCATCCCTAACCAGCTTCAAGGTATGATCCCCGAATTTGTGGAGTTCACTACACGCCATTAAGCAGTTTTGTTGAAGTTCACTGCGGTAAACAACTCCGAATGGTTTGCCGATGAGCGTATATTGAGTTAGCTGATTGATGTCGGGAAGATCAAGCATTGGAGGAGTGAGGTTGACACGCGTCTGATAAGATTCAACAGCCATCTGGATATTTTCAACACGTTCTTTGATCACGATGCGTCTAATGAAGATGAGAAGTGACTTGATAAATTCGCGTTGAACCTCAGTCGAGAATTGTCTCATACGACCCTGTACTTTGGCAAGGTACATGTCTTCGATGTCGTTGAGGGACAAGTTCTCAAAGTCAGCCTCGGAGAATCCATAGTCCTGTTCATCTTGTCGTTTGACTATGATATTCTTCAAGAATGTGTAGTCCCACTTAGACTTGAGATCAATGTGTTTGATGGCCACGATGTCCTTAGAAATATACACTGCGTGTTGAGACTTCTGAACCAGGCAGCTTCTGTAGTAGATTCTTCGGTGTTCAGGCCAATGATGAATCCCATACAATGCATCTTGGTCGTATGCTTACACGTTGTCAGCAAACAAGTGATTTGCACGTTCCTCGATAGCTATGCAGTTTGAGTAAATAGCTGCTGGGAATGGAAGAGTCAATGATGTAGCGTATTTCCTTGAACCATCGCCACCATGGAGAAGAAATTCCAGGTCTTTGTTGAAGAAATATCGGAAGGGAATCCTTGGTTCATCTGGTTGGCTGATTGTTGGTAGAGGTTTGGTCCAGTCAGTGTAATATGGAGGGTTGTCCCGTTTAGTGAAGTCGATGTTTGCTTTTGGGTTGAGCCAATCCATGTTGTTAGACATGGCTCGAGCAATGTTTTCAAGGTGATATTCAACCTCGATTGCACTTTCCGAGATGTTTTTCAAAAGAAGGAATGCTTCATTCTTGATGCGCTTCAACTCGAATTTCGTCATCTTCTTCACACGGAATCTTTCTTGCAAAATCTTTGCATGCTCCAAGGTACTACCATCTACCAATTCTTGACCTTCTTCAGGGTAGGGAGTGTCGTTAACAAGAGTAGCAAACCAATCAAATTCTGCAGTTTTATCGTCATCAAGCCATGATACGACGTCAGTCAGAGTCGTCTTCTTCTTCTGTTTCGAAGGCCTTGATGATGATTTTGGTTTCTGCACTTGTTTAGGTGAGGTGGGTTGTTGTCGGGGCTCAAGGACCTCTTCACCGTCACCAACCGTATACTCAAAGTAATCACCTGTTTTATGAGTCAGGGGTGGTAACTCGGAATCGTCCCGAGGTGTATCAGTAGAAGACCGAGGTGGAGGAGACTTTTGTTGAGAAGAAGTCCGTGGTGGAGGAGGTGGCATTGAAGTAGATTTACCAGACTGCTTCTGACGTTTAGGTGCAGAGTCCTTATCCTTATCATCGTCATCTCTTGGTCGTTTGGGTTGATCGGCTGACTCCTTGCATGAAGATCTGAGTTGAAAATCAAGTAGATTTTCGAAAAATTTAGCTTCATCTGAAGTAAACGTTCCAGATCGCTTTGACATTTGCATCACTAGTTTAGCGATTAACTCAGATTCAGAGAGATCAGCTTCTTTGGCCATTGTATGTTTAACCAATGCGACGATGTTAGGGGTGAGTTGTCTGGAAAATATTTCTCTAGTCACACCGGGGACAGTGTCGAGAAGAAACTTGTGGGTATGATCTCTTGCTGTCTTCTCCAGTTCCTTTTGGACTTTAGGAACGATATCCTGAAGGTACTTGTTAGTGTAACCTTCGATCATTTCGTTCAGTTCCTCTTTTCGATGACTCTTCATGAACTTCTGAACAAATTCCCTTTCTTTCTCCATCTTGTCTTTCTCATCATTTAAGTACTGAATTTGATCAACAAACCAATTCATTTTCCTGTAAAGTATGTCATTCTTTCTGACTTGTTGGACAGCTTTCACAATCTTTTTATGAGTCTGAGAAATCCAAGATTTAAGTGGTTTCTTCACTGATTTGGATGATGATCTGGTTGACTTCGTTGATGGTGGTTGTGATGAATGAGACGAAGAATCCGATGATGATGAGATGTGAGGAGATTCCGGGTCCTTTGGTGGTTCAGAAGTTTCCTTCTGTGAGCGTGTAGGACTATCCAGAAGCAACTTGTCATAATCATCATCTTTATCTTTCTCCGTCTTCTCAGTTTCCGGTTTTTCAAAATCATATACAATAGTATCCTCTGCAGGCTTTTGTTGTTGCAGAAGAGTGGTGGCACCAGATCCCTTATCGGGTTGATTAACCGCATCAGGATCTGGAGAGGAGTGGGCAGCACCACTTGATCCTCCGGGGCCACCCATTTGATCTTTAGCAAATTCTTCAGCCTTTTGACGATGTCGGACGATTTTGAACTTCTTCCTGTATGATTTGTCCAGTTGCTCTTCTTCTTCTTCATCAGAGCTCTCATCATAGGGTACAATTGCTGGAGTCTTCCCTTTTTCTTGGACAACTGGAGGACTTGGAGGTTTTGCTACTGAGGGATTTTCATCCTTTGCAGTTTCAGAGTATGTGATCTCTTCATCTGTGTCAGTAGCATCAGAGTCCTCGTCCCTGAGCTGTCTTTGCGGTTCAGGTGAAAGGATCGGAGTGGCTTCCTGAGAAGGAACTTTTTTCTTAGGGGTAGGTTTCCTCTTTGGAATAGGTTTCTTCTTTGGAACATTCCTCTGACTATCTGAACTTGTGACACTTCCAGCACTTCCTTTTCTGGTTCTCCTTACAGGTGTTCCAGAAGATTTTTCGCTGAGATGACCAACTTTGCCTTGTCTGACTGCTTCCAGATACCTTTTGTACGTTTCAAGCTTTCTGACATCTTCAGTTAGAAGGAAATCTGGCAACACAACACCTTGTTTCTTTGTAGACGTTTCCTTGATTCTGACAGATAGAATAGGTTCCGTCAACATATCATGATTGTCGGGGTCATTGAGCCTTTTGGGAATATCAGGATGAAGTCCAAGTGCTCTCTGGATCAACAATTTAGTATATCTGATGTAGGGAATCTTTGAGCCAAGTTTGTTGAGAAATGACATCATGTCATCCCAAATCAGAGCTTCGATAGCGATGTGTTTCTTGTTGACCAATGCCCAGAATATTTGCAGTTCCATGAGCTTAGGGTGCTCATAGCCGCTGTCACGACCAGAAGCAGACTTGGTGATGATCATGTAGAGAGTTCTCCAGGGTTGAGGAATACTCTTAAGCTCTACGTGAGAATGCTTGGTGATTACTCCTGTAGCCTCGTCATAACCGATATCGATTAAGAATTGGAGAGTGAGCTCTTCAACAGGTGTGGCATAAAGTTTGGTTGGATCGACATCAGGAATTAGGAGAACAGCCCTTAAGTCTGCAGGTGTAATGGTGACTTGTTTGTGGTTTAGAGTCACTGTTACAGCAGTCCGTCCTTTGACCCTTTCCATAGTGTTCTAGAACTGTTGGATGTAGATCTCAGGAACAGTTGCAGAGTGAGTGAGCATATTCTGATACGAATGAGTCCTCAGAATATCAATAGCAATTAGACACGAAGATTCTGAGCAAGTGAGGGTGTCAAAGTCAACACGGAGATTATTCTTTCCAATCTTCATTGGATAGCCATGAGGATAGATATCAGCAATGGAGAGAACTTCAGATGCATCCACATTCATTTGTTCAGCCATGTCGTGATCTGAAATAACATTAGCCAAAAGAACCAACATATCGAAAGACATAATGTTAGTCAACAGAAGGTCTTATTGTCTAGTTATTGAATGTACAGTGTCAATTATTGTTACGAGTCCTAAGTCACTTGTATATTCAATAGTCCAATGACGTCGTGAAATGTTTCGTGAGTTAGTTAACTTTAAGTTTTAAAGTTTATTTTATCACTTATTGTTCACAACATATCGAACGATTTCAGTTTATTAGTGACATTTTAGGATTCGTGATGATATGATTAGTTTATTTACAAGTTTGTACACGTAACAATTCATAACGAAGGTATGATCTCGGCTTACGCGTAGGATTGGTAAAGTTATGCGCAGACAGGAATGATATATGCGTAGGCGTAAACTTACGCGTAGAATCCTAACTTACGCGTAAGAAGTATTACGCGTAGGAAAAGGAGACCTTATGCGTAGGCATATATTAACCTTACGCGTAAGGCTACTCGTAAGAGTTGACCTTATGCGTAGAGGTCACTGTTTACGCATATCCTTCACAGGATACGCGTAGTCCCATATGTAGAACCTTATGCGTAGAAGCTACGCGTAAGACTAATCTTACGCATAACAAGCTACGCGTAAGGTGATCCTTATGCGTAGAGTAACAACAACCTTGATTCTGAATATTAAGTGTAGCAAGCTTGAAACAAAGCATCATATCATCAATGTTTAACACATAACATTCATTTTATGACAGATCAAAACACATTTGGACAGTTTGTCAATTACGCGTAGAAAATCTTACGCGTAGACTAAACCCTAATTCTACGCGTATGAGATTTAGCCATGGAATATGCATAAAACTGATTCTGGTAGTCCTAAGATGTGTTGAGAGTTTATAGGCCAAGTTATAACACTTAGTTTGCTGAGAATCAAAAATACCCAAAAGTTATGAACATTAAACCCTAATTTCAAATTGTTAGTCAATTCGTGTATCTGGGTGGTTAGAAACCTTGGAAATCATTAATTCAACAACACAAGAGCATATCCCAACAATCTTTTTGACCAAAAACATTCACATTTGAAAATACCCAAAACCACGCATAAACCCTAATTTACAAACTCATTTAATTCGTGAATCTGGGTTCGTTTTGAGGATAGAAAAAGTATCATTGATGTTATTAACACATTTTGACACTATCGTTTTAGCCACAAACACATAAACAAGATTATGTGTTCATACGCATACGTGTAGAACACAAGATCGACCATAGGTTAATATCTAACCGTTAACATTTAAAACGATTTGAAACCATTGTTTGTAATCTTGTTAGGAACACAAAAACACTTACAAATTGAAGATCTAAAACACGGATTTGATGAGCGAATTTTAGGCGGAGGATTAGTTTGATGATAATAAATGTGAGTTGTAAGTTAGGTGGAGGTGTATTTTATTAAAATGGCTTTTATCATTTTGACAGTTTTGGTCCCTCCACCTTTTCCTTTTTCAAACAAAGCCATTTAACTTCCATTTTGGTTACCAAATAAAGTTTTTTTTTTTTTTTTTTTTTTTTTTTTTTTTTTTTTTTTTTTTTTTTTTGGAAAGAAACTTGACGACACTCCCCCTCGACTTAAGAAATAAAGAAAGGTTATAAAGTTAGTCCGAGGGGTGTCATTTAACCAGAAAATTTACCACCATTTGTAACAAAATCAACCGAGATATGATGACATGCAAGTACACAGATGTTTTGAAATAGTTAAGAGATTAGTTTCTCCCCCTCAACACTTGATCGGAAAAATACTGAATTTTGAAAGATTAAAGTGTTGACGGAAGAAATGTACTTGCCATGTTGAAAGAAAGATAGATTAGGAGAATATTTTTGTTGTTTTATCGGATTTTATATTTTTATATTTTGTTTTTGAAAAAATATTTACAGAAGGATGTTTTGGTGTTTGACAGGTTTTTAAGACTGTTTTAAGAGGTCATCCAATTCCTCTTGAGTCAAACACCTCATACCAATCCGGTGGACCAACTCATTAAACCGAGCGGGAGGCAGGGCTTTGGTGAGAAGATCTGCCAATTGGTATTCTGTACCCACAAAGTATAATTCAACGGTACCCTGTTCCACGTGGTCCTTGATGAAATGATAGCGTAGATCGATGTGCTTTGATTTCGAGTGCTGAACTGAGTTGCACGAGATTGCAATGGCACTCCGATTGTCGCAGTACATCGGGATTCTGTCAAATACGTAACCATAGTCTTTGAGTTGTGTTCTCATCCAAATGACTTGAGCACAACACGCGGACATGGCTACATATTCTGCTTCGGTTGATGACAGCGATGTACAATCCTGCTTCTTTGATTGCCAAGACACCAGTTTATCACCGAGAAATTGTAGAGCTCCTGAAGTACTTTTCCTTGAGTCTAAGCATCCTGCGTGGTCAGCGTCTGAAAAAGCGACTAGTTCAAAACCAGAATCCTTCGGATACCAGATCCCCAAGTTAATGGTTCCCTTGATGTATCGGAGGATTCTTTTAGCCTCAGAGAGGTGGGTTTCAGTTGGTCGCGACTGATAACGGGAGCATAGATAAACGGCAAAGACAATATCAGGTCTGCTAGCTGTTAGATACATGAGGGACCCAATAATACTTCGGTATTTGGTAGGGTCAACCAATTTCCCATGTAAATCAGCATCTAACTTCTTGGTATGAGCCATTGGTGTGGCATAAGTATCACAGGTTGTCATTCCAAATTTGTTTAACAGTTCAAGGGCATATTTTGACTGACTCAAGAAAATACCACGGGGTGATTGATGAACTTGCAATCCTAGAAAGAATGTAAGTTCACCCATCATGGACATTTCAAAATTTTTCTTCATTAGTTTTGCAAAAGCGATTGAAAACTTTTTATGTGTAGACCCAAAAATGATGTCATCCACGTAAATTTGAACAATTAAGATATGTGCCCCGTGATATTGTATAAAAAGAGTTGGGTCAACCGAGCCTTTGGTGAAATTATTGGCAATGAGGAAAGATGATAGCTTATCGTACCATGCCCGAGGGGCTTGTTTGAGACCATAAAGAGCTTTGTTCAGTTTGTAGACGTGGTTCGGGAACTCAGGATCAACGAATCCATCTGGTTGGCTGACATAGACCGTTTCTTTAAGTTATCCATTGAGAAACGCCGTTTTGACATCCATTTGATAGACCGTCATATTCATATGAGCAGCGAACGCGAGAAATATCCGAAGAGCCTCAAGACGAGCAACCGGAGCAAAAGATTCTTCAAAGTCTATTCCCTCTTCCTGATGATAACCCTTAGCAACTAGACGTGACTTGTTTCGGATGACGTTCCCTTCAGCATCCAATTTGTTTTTCCAAATCCATTTTAGACCAATGACGTAGACTCCTGTTGGTCTTTCAACCAGTTCCCATACTTCAAGACGTTTGAATTGGTTGAGTTCTTCTTGCATGGATTCAATCCAGTTGTCTTTTGTCATTGCGTCTTTAATGTTTTTAGGTTCAGATTGGCAGACAGTGAGTGCATAAATGCAATGTTCACCGTCTGAGTGAAGATGTTGTCTCGTAACGACTGGTTGATTCGGGTTACCAATAATATTAGCTAGAGGATGGTCTTTTGTCCATCTATGTGTAGAAGGTTGATGTTGGTATACATTGTGCAGATTTTGAGGATTCAAATGGTTTGTTGAAGATTCCGCTACATCTGGTGCAGCAGACTCATTAGCAAACGGGTTGAAGAACGCATTTGGATCAAAATCTGCAGGTTGGGGTACTTCATTCAGAATATCATCAGCCGGTTCATCATTGTTGGAAGCGGTGTGTTCAACTGTTGTGTTGGAGTCAACTGGTGTAGGTGCATCTTCAACAGTAGTTGTTGTAGCAGGTGTATCAGGTATAGGAATATTATCAGGTTGTGCAGCGGAAACAGCGGATACACCTGGAGCACGTTCATCAATATCGTCACAGAACAGAGGAGCAAATAACCTTTCCATTTGCTGACGAGTTAGCTGGGGGCTTTGTTCAGATGATGATGGGGGTTAAGGGAAGTTTAAACGGTTGTGTCCAGGTTCTAAGCTGTTATACTCAGAAGCCATATCCGTGAGTTCATCGAAATGAGCATGAATCGTTTCTATTACCTCCTTAGTTCGACGATTCCAGATTCGGAAACCTTTAGAATTGTCACAGTATCCAATAAAGACTCCTATATCAGCTTTGGCTTTGAGCTTTCCAAAATCATCACGATCATTATTTGGATAGCAAAGGGATCCAAATACATGAAAATGTTTGAGGTTCGGTTTATAGTTGTGGACAAGCTCGAAAGGTGTTTTGTTGTGGCGTTTTGTGATCATAGAACGGTTTTGAGTATAGCATGCAGTAGATACAGCTTCTGCCCATAAGTAATCTGGAAGTTTAGCATTGATTAACATTGTTCTTGCAGCTTCCACTAACGTTCGGTTTCGTCTTTCAACAACTCCGTTTTGTTCAGGTGTACGTGCAATAGATGTTTGATGCTGAATTCCCACTTTCTCATAAAATTCACGAAGGGTTTTGTTAACAAATTCAGTTCCTTTGTCTGTTCTGATTATCCTGACGGTGTTGCGGAGCTGAACCTGTATTTTTGTAAGAAAGGTGATGATCATTTGTGGAGCTTGGTCTTTGCTACGAAGAAAGTAGACCCAAGTCCATCGTGAGTAGTCATCAACAATTACTAAGATGTAGCGTTTGCCATTGATCGTTTGCACGCGCATCGGGCCACACAAATCCATGTGAAGAAGATGAAGCACATGCTGAGAGCTGTGTTCCACCTTTGAAGGAAAATGAGCACGAGTGCTTTTCCCTTGTTCACAGGCTGAGCAAAGGTGATCTTTTGAATACCGGAATCGTGGGAGTCCTTCAACTAGTTTGTGTAGAGCAAGGTTGGTGATGGTTTGAAAGTTTAGATGTGAGAGACGACGGTGCCATAGCCAGGATTTTGTAGATGTTGCCTTTGAAAGTAAGCAGATGGGAGAGGAAGCAACCATGTCTTGCATAGAGATGGTGTAGAGACTAGAATTACGCGAGCCAGACATAAGGTCATTTCCTTGTAGATCACGAATGAAACAAGTTTTCTCCCTGAAAGCAACCTCCAAATCTCCATCACAAAATTGACCTACTGAAAACAGATTGTGACCGAGGCCTTCCACATAGTAAACCCTGCTGATTTCGATGTTCCCATTGACATAATCTCCGTAGCCCATGATGGCTGCGAAGTGATCGTTCTCGAATCTGACAGTGCCAATGAACTTTGCAATAAAGTTTGATAATAGTTTAAGGTTGCCTGTCATGTGTCGGGAACATCCGCTATCAACAATCCAGAGAATGATCTGTATCACCTGAGACAAGCCATCAGTGTCATACACTGGGCCTGTATCACTCATGTGCAGCTCATGCATATTAGCCATCAACATAACAGCTGCATTAGCCTGCAAGTCCTCCATATCATCATCTGAGTCTGCATCGGCCATAAAGCTCTGTTCTTTGTCTGTGAGAGATCCACCAGCTTCATCCTTAAGAGCCAAAAGTAAAGCCTCTTTGAAATAAGTACTGCCCCTAGTCCTTGGCTTTGGGCATGCATTAGCCAGGTGTCCCTTCTCATTGCAGTTGTAGCATCTAAGACCATTTAACCGATTCTGAGCATTTCCCTGTTCCACCACTTGAGCTCTGTTGTTATTCCTACCCACAGCATTAAACCCTTGACCACCGCCCATCTGACGACCATAATCACGATTCTGAACTTCAACACGTCCATTATTCACAACAGCTTGAGTCCGTGTGTTAGATGAGGAGCGAATACGATTGTTGGATTTGTTGGTGTAACGGCCAAAAGCATTAGCAATCATCACAAATCCTTGTTGCAATGCTTCGAATGGATCGATTTCCTCAGTAGCTTCACTGACATATGCTTGAGCATTGTTGCTGTATGGAACCAATTGATTTTGTTGAGGTTGTTGCTGTGAAGGTGTGTTTGAAGCAGTTGGTTGAGTTGCTGGTTGAGAGGGATAATTCTGTTGAGCATACAAAGCAAGTTGTTGATTATCCGGTTGTGACTGTTTCGCAATTTGAGCACGGAGAATCCTTTCCCGATCAACTTCCTTTTCATGAGGCTTCAAGTAATCGTACAACAATCCATAAGTAGAATGATGCATATTCTTCGCTTGACGGAGAAAAATGACATACTTCTCCCATTCAGGACCAAGACTACTCAGGAACTTAGTATTCACTGCAATTCTTGGCATGATGATGTTGCGTTTATCCAAATCATTGATGATGTCTGAAAATCGATGATGATAGGATTCTAGTGTCTCTCCAGGTTCAATCATGAAGTGTTCATAAGCCAAGTAAATTTTAGATTCCAAATCCTCCTGATTGAGTATGGATCCTTCCATAAGAAGACGAATATGAACCCACATTTTTTGTGCAGTCTTTTGAGCATCAACACTATGAAGAATTGGGTTTGGTAATCCTAAGAGGATGTATTCCATTGCAAGTTCATTAGCTTCATAGTGTAGAAGTTCTGTAGGATTTAAATCTGCAACAGTAGCAATGTTGGTTTGTTCATCTCTTGGTGGAACAGCAGTTGGATCTCCGGGTACAATGACAATAGGCATCTCAAATGGACCTTCCAAGATAACCTTCTTTAAGAACTTTCCATGTGGCTTCTTTAGATCACAAAACCTAAAGAACCTTATCACCCATTGATCGTAGTTTCCTGGAGTGAGCATTGGAGGTCTATCAAGTGATCCAGCTTCATGAATTGATTGTTGGCTGCTTAAAGCTTCACACATCTTTGCAAACCAAGTGGGTTCCTTCATAGTGGTCCGTGATGGATGTTGATTGAAATCGGTTGTGTAGGGTTGAACTTGAAGGCTTGGTGGTGGTTGTACCATTTGTGGTTGTGGAATTGCACCAAGTTGTGGAGTATGTTGCTGATTAAATTGTTGTTGATAAATAGCTTGTTGTTGATTCCATTGTTGATGTTGTGGAGTTAATTGTTGTTGTTGATGATGATTATAAGTGTGAGGGAAATAGTTAGAGTATGGTGGTTGAGACATGATGATAAACTTGTGTGGTAAAAAATGGATTTTTGTAGTCGAATGAACCTTTGTTGATGAAGTGTCCTTAGGCGTAGAAAAGACAAGAACCAAGTAGCACTTATGCGTAAAAACACCAAAAGTTACGCGTAACAACGAGGAGTTACGCGTAGGTTTTAGCTTACGCGTAAGTAGGATAAAAGCACTAAAGTTAGGCGTAGACAAAAGTTAGGCGTAGAAAGTTAGGCGTAGGATTACCTTATGCGTAGAACTTAGTTTACGCGTAAAGTGAATCTTATGCGTAGGATTTCTACGCGTAAGCTTATGCTTATGCGTAATTTTAGGGTTTTTTCCCAAATGATCTTTTACACTTCACAGTGCAAAAGATATCCAAAGTCGACGTATTTTCAGACTTATCCAAGTAAGAAAACACGGAATAAACCAGGAAAATGAAGATCAAACCAAGGAAAATCTTACGCGTAATTTTAGGGTTTTGATACGCGTAGGATTATTCGTAACTTTGATTTTGCCCAAATGTGTTTCTAAACCAGTTTTTTGTTATGGAATAGCTTCAATAGTACCAAAAGAACACAAAAATGTGAATTTTGATGTACCAAAACTGCTAAACGGGTTACGCGTAGTACGACACCCACGAACAAAAACAAGCTTAAAAACGTAAATCCACGCGTAAAGTTTGAAACTTTTTGCCAAAAACAGGTATTTTAACACCTCAAAACATTGAAAGTACAAGAATCTTGGATTAAAAAGTGTAAAAAACAAGTTTTTAAGCGAACCAAAGTATCACTCGTTAGCCTTACGCGTAGGACCAAAACCCACTTCAAAAGCAATAACGATTCACCCAACTATTAGGCGATTGATACCACTGTTAGGTCACAAGTTTTACAAACACAAGTTATAAGAAAAGAGATAAGGCGATTGAACAAGTAAACAAGCACACACACACGATATACTAAAGACGGTTTAGGCGTGAGGCATATGTGAAAGAAAAACTTGAACAACCAACCCTCAAATGAGGGTTTACAAGAGTATTTATAGGAGGGAACCTAGGGCAACACTCCTAGTTCCCATCCTTTCTTATGTGGGCCTTGTACATAAGCTTGACCTTAAACAAACATAAAGGCCATAATAAAGCTACCTATTACATATGAAATATAAATACTTGAAATACTGTTTAGGAGTGATTCCAACACTTGAGGATTTGGTTTGAATGCTCTATGTGAAAAACGTGGTTTGTAATCAGCAAGAATTGGTCCATATCCATTTGGATTTGGTTTAAAAGTAAATTTTTGAATTGTTGTGATTGACTCACCATGTTTGTTAACAACATTTCGAAACTCTTTGATTTTGTTTTGTAAGTCGACAATTTCATCAAGATACTCATCTATTTGTCTCCTCGAATGCTTTTTGTATTCACAAAACTGTTTTTTGACAAGTTAACAACTCAGACTTGGCTTTTTGAGTTTCCGAAGTGAGAGCGTTAAGTTGTTGTTTATGATTAAATTTTAGTTGTTCTATTTGAGAAAGCAATGTATTCTTGGATGCAACTAGATCACATATCTGTTTTTCCAAAGATTTTTCATTTTGGTATGATTTTGCAAAAGCGACTTCAAAACCTTGTTCACGTTTCTCTTTAGTTTCAAAAATGTTGAGTTGGAATTTATAGCATTCATTATCCTTAGTCAACAATGCAATTTTATCTTGCAGTTTCTTATTGATGTCATTGCACTTTTCCACTTGAGATTGGGTGGTCTGAATTAAGTTGGTCATGAGCTCAAGATCTGGATTAGACAAAGGTTCATCTTGTTCAACGTGAGTTTCAACATGATCATTATTTAGATCCTCAAATATGACCACGGAATCAACTTGATTATCAATATTAACCATAAGGTCATCTTGATCGTCAAATATAACTACGGGATCCATTTGATTATCGTCGAAATGAGATGTAGAAGATTCATGTTGAACACTCTGAGCCTCGTCGGATGCAGATGTTGGCGAAGATATCAGATCATGTATTAGTATATTTGGATCCGGTACCTGAGACAAGCCATCAGTGTCGTACACTGGGCTTGTGTCACTCATGTGGAGCTCTTGCATGTTTGCCATTAACATCACAACTGCATTAGCTTGAAAGTCCTCCATGTCATCATCGGAATCTGCATCAGCCATGAAGCTTTGTTCCTTGTTGGTAAGTGTTCCACCAGCTTCATCCTTGAGAGCCAAGAGTAAAGCCTCTTTGTGATAAGCGCTGCCTCTTGTTCTCGGCTTTGAACATGCATTAGCCAGATGACCCTTCTCATTGCAGTTGTAGCATTGGAGACCATTAACCCCAGTCTGAGCATTTCCCTGATCAACCACTTGAACCCATTGTTGTGGAGAACATGTTATTCCTTCCATTAACATTAAACCCTTGACCACTACTCATCTGAAGACTATTTCCATGATTCTAAACCTCAACTCTTCCATTGTTAACAACAGCGTGATTTCTTGTGTTGGAGGAGGTACGGATGCGATTGTTGGATTTGTTTGCGAATCTCCCGAAGGCTCTAGCAATCATGACAAATCCTTGATTCAATGCATCGATGGCTTCCGCATCCTCATTTGACTCACTGTATAGTGCTTGATCATTGTTGTTGTTGTATGGAACCAATTGAGTTTCTTGTGATTGTTGCTGTGATGGATCATATGGTGTAATCTGAGCAGTTGGTTGTGGAGGATTTGTGAAGACAGTTGGCAAGGTCGGAAATTGAGGATAACATGCTTGAGTGTACAAATCAAGAGTTTGATTATCCAGGAGTGAAGGAGAAGCAGGGACTCCACGGATGATTCTGTCTTTGTCTACTTCCTTTTGATGGTGCTTCAAGTAGTCATACAACAATCCGTAAGTAGCTTGATGAAGATTCTTCGCTGGACGGATGAATGTAACATACTTCTCCGAATCAGGACCAAGACAGCTTAGAAACTTTGTGTTGATTGCAATCCTTGGCATAATGATATTATGTTTGTCCAAGTCATTGATGATGTCTGAAAAATGATGATAGTATGACTCTAATGATTCCCCTGGTTCAATCATGAAGTTTTCATATGCTAAGTAGATGTAACATATTGGATTTAACAAACACATTAAACCATAGTATAGATAGGGCGTATGACTTAGGGTTTAGAGAGAGAAAATTAATAGGTTTAGGAAGCTTAGTGAGAGAAAGAAAAATCTTATTATGAGCTCCAACCCTCTACCTTGGGAGGTAGAGGGTATTTATAGTATCATACAAAATACGCCTCCTACGGGCTGTGGATCAGGCATACAGTGGGTAAAGACCCGTCCGTCCTCCACGGTGTTACTTAACAAAATACTAACTAACATTAAATAACTACGACTACGAGCTTTCTAACGATTACATATACTTGAGGTGACCGACACTTTAACAAATGGATTTTCTAAATCCTAACAATCTCCCCCTAAGGGAGGTCACCTCAACTTACTAAGAATACAAATAGATATTACATTTGATTATTCTGGGATTCTTGATTAAGTTCTTTGCTCAGTAGCTCGTAGTCTTTGATTCTTCATGTTTTGCATGTTAGGTTAATCCAAGTGGAGGTCTTTAACTGATCTACGTGATGATGAGTTTTGAGCCAGCTTTGAGATCATCAGCTACCATGAATCTCTGACTCTTCCTTTGTAGTGTTGACATTATGTGAAGTTGTAACATTGGACCGACATGCTCACATTCTGGATCATGATTTCTTCTCATCAGAGTAACGGAAGCTTTCGTAGATTCATGAAATTTGCAGCAGCGTAGCAGAAGCATGGAGTGAAAATATCAGAGTCGTTGATGCACTTATCATGATTTCTCTAGAAATAAATGTGTTGTGTGAGCATGAAGCTATGAATTGACCTCTCAATTCTGATCAGCTGCAAACTTTGGGTGTACCTGCATACATCAGTTAGCAATAAAGTGCACAAAAGTGTCTTTGATCACTTTCGTTGAATTGAGGTACACGGCCCACGGTTCCCCGTTGATCAGTACAAGTACTGCATGTGATCAGGTATAATTCCGAAGAATCTCCTTGACAGGGTTTCGCAGCTGCTCTAGCCGTTCTCAAACCAGAACGTCTCAAAGAACACAACACGGAGTGAGTGAACTAGCGAATTGAGATTCACTGATTTATGAAAAGAGATTTGAAAAACAATCGTGTACTGCTCAATATAAAGTGTTTTTGCAATACAACGAAGGTTTTAAGGAAACTCAATTGTCAATCGTAAACACCTTTTATTTTGAAATATTAATACACAGTCGATGTGCTAGAGAAAAGAATTTTACGCACAACGACCGTTTTTTTTAAAGGTATCCGTCAATCCATTTCCTGGACCAAGGTTGATTCAATAATGAATCGCCCCTTTGTTTCAATCCAGTTGTCACAAGTTTGATCTATTAGATAGATCTCACATGTTACCTACCAAGAGCTAGTTTGATGTTGGCTCTAGAAGGATTTCCATCTTCATTGTGAGTATTTTACATATCACTCAGATGTTCTGGCAATACGACAAGGATAATGCGTAGGACTCTTAAGATATAATCTCACTTTCCACATTGTGTGAAACAGTGAGTCTTCATTGATTGTGTCCTAGAGAGATATATTGATGATCTCGTGGCTCTAGACTTAATAGTGCACATTTGGTTCCTATGCCGGAGACTAGGGAGATGGTCTCCTTCTTCAATATCAACAATCTCTAAGAGAAATTCGATAGATAATGTGGGTTCCCCGTGAGAATGAAACAAGTCCTTTTAAGAGGAAATTGAGTATCTTGGGAAGTTTAGTGCAGTGCGTCACTGGGTCCATGACGTCTTGTCTTCAATACCGGTGTTACCTTAGTAACCACCAGTAGCATATGTATTGAACTCGGTTTCTGCCCTAAGGTTGAATTATTGGAGGGCTATTTCTTTTCACCCTTTTCACATTCAACTCTTTTTCATTCTTCAACCCCTTCAGTGCTTACCGAGGCTTCATAACTAGAACCTTGTTGGGTTTATTCCAGTACTAGCTCTGTCTCAGTCCGCACTCTTCCCATTTCTCATTTATCTCCTTTTTTCATCATACCTAAGGACTTCTACACTATGTAGTGGATTGTCCCTGGGTAGATCCCTCCGGCTCTGGCGGGATCTTGGAAACGAATACCTAACCTAACCATCCTTATATCTCCATACATAAAGTAAGTTTGGTCGGTCTTTTTGGTATTGTTCTTCTACCATTGGAACCAATCGAAAACCATTTGAAAATCAATCCTGGTACTTGTGATACATGATCAAAGAATTTTGTACCTGAATTGTTTTTGATATTTCCGAAAAAGCTCCCCCTCAACATGTGCATCGTATGTTTGAAATCGTTTTGGCACATGGAGGCAAGAGGAAGAATTCACTTCTTTGATCAACATTTTCTAAAAATATCGACATCACCTTCCCGATCAAAATTAGTATTTCAAATACTTTGTTAAAGATATTTTTGGGAAAGGATGTGGTTTTCTAAAAGTTGCTCCCCCTCAATGTGTGCATCGAGATTCGAAAGTGTTTTGCACATATTAGGGAAAACCTGAACTTAGAGACAAATCAATCACGTTTCAATCCTTTTTCATTTGATGTAGATGCTCCCCCTTAACATAAGCATGGAAAAACGTTTGGCACATGTAGGGAGGAGAGCTTGCTAATCACTTACAAAACCATTTATCGAATTATCAGTTTAAATCCAATTTAAATCACAGTATTCTCCCCCGATCACAATTTTCAAATCCATTGAGATTTGTGATCTCTATTGATTTAAATTAATTTTGAAAACTTTGGAGGAGAATTGTGACTTACTTGTGAAAAATATTTTAACTGATAAGGATCAGATTTTGAGACTTTAAACTCCAATGTTCAAGCATGCTTAAGTATCTTATGAAAACCTAACATTAGCCAAGGTCTGAGCCAATTGTATAAGACAATGCAATTGTTTGACAAATAACCTTTTTGATTTTAAGCACAAATCAATGACATAAGTTGTTGATTGAGAGATAGAGATTTTGACAAATGACAAGTCCAAATGATTTTCAAAAATTGAGTCCGAGTTATTTTGCAAAGCTATTTAGTTTTCATCAGATAACAAATATTTTTCAGAAGAATTTATAGAAGGAAAAATATTTGTGAAGGAAACATTTGTCTTTTTGGTGACAAACATTTGTTTTTTTAAAATCAGAGCATGAGATTTGAAAAGTAAGATAAAGCATGGCTTTGTTCTTTCTTTTAAAACGGGGTACAGTCTGAAATGACTATAAACCTTTGTTTTTCATTCTCTCAATTTTATATATATATATATATATATATATATATATTATATATATATATATATATATATATATATATATATATATATATATATATATATATATATATATACAATCGAACTTCATCTAAAGACCCGTGTCATTCTTAGAGTGACAAATCAAAGACCGTAGATGTTATCGAAGAATAGAAAAAGATGGGAAATATATATATATATATATATATATATATATATATATATATATATATTGAATAAATATTTACAAGAGATGGATGAAGAAAAACTTTTACTCCTCGTCTTCCTCTTGAAGACGTTTGAGTGTTTTCGGTTGTAGACTCTTTAGACCAAGTCGTGGAAGGATAAACTCCAAACGTTCTCTAGGAAGAGCTTTGGTGAAGATGCCTGCTAACTGATATTCAGTCTTCACAAAATATAGTTCCACCACACAGTTCTCCACTTGCTCCCTGATGAAATGATGTCGAATGTCGATATGCTTTGCTCTTCAATGTTGAACGTTGTTGCATGAGAGAGCAATGACACTCTTGTTATCACAATACAGAGGGATTTTGTTGAATTCAAAGCCATAGTCAGATAATTGGGATCTCATCCATAGGATTTGTGCACAACAAGATGACATGGCTATGTATTCTGCCTCTGTAGAGGATATAGAAGTACTCATTTGTTTCTTTGAAGACCATCTCACAAGCTTATCACCCAAAAACTAAGCACCTCCTGACGTGCTTCGACGTGTATCTTGACACCCTGCATGGTTAGCATCTGCATAGGCTGTTAGTGACGTACCGGTGTCCTTCGGGTACCAAAGTCCCATGTTGATGGTTCCTTGGAGATACCAAAAGACCCGTTTAACCGCTTCAAGGTGCTTTTTGGTAGGCTTAGCCTGGTATCTAGCACACATGCATACATCGAACAGAATGTCTGGTCTACTGGCAGTAAGGTACATCAGGGACCCAATCATACTACGATATTTAGTTTGGTCAACCATGATCTTTGAGTGGTCCTCATCCAGTTTAGTACGCTTCACCATGGGAGTGTCAACAGGGTCACAAGAATCAAATCCAAATTTCTTTAAGATGTCATTAGCATATTTAGATTGATTGATAAAAATGCCTCCGGGACTTTGTGAAATTTGTAATCCCAAGAAAAATGACATTTGTCCCATCATTGACAGTTGAAATTTGGAGCCCATCTCGTTAGAAAAACGGTCACATTCATTGGGGTCAGTCGAGGCGAAAATAATATCATCAACATAGATTTGAACGTGAATTAAGTGTTTACCTGACTTTCTAGTGAACTCTGTCGGATCAACTGCTCCTTTATTGAATCCATTAGATACAAGAAACTTCGATAGCGTGTCGTACCATGCCCTTGTAGCTTGCTTCAAACCGTAAAGATCCTTCTTCAAGCGATAGACATGAGTAGGATGCTCTGGATTCACAAAACCTTCAGGTTGGCTGACTTATACGACTTCTTTAAGATCTCCGTTAAGAAAAGCCGTCTTTACATCCATCTGATAGACTACCATGTTCTTACTTGCAGCATTAGCCAGGAAGATTCTGATTGCCTCGATGCGTGCAGCTGGAGCAAATGATTCTTCAAAGTCAATACCCTCCTCTTGACGGTATCCTTTTGCAACCAATCGAGCCTTGTTCTTTAGCACATCACCATGCTCATCAAGTTTTACTTTGAAGATCCACTTTAAAGCAATGATCATAGCACAGTCAGGAGCAGGTACTAATTCCCATACATCTAGTCGATCGAACTCATGAATTTCTTCTTGCATGGCATTGAACCAGCTGTCTTCAGTCACGGCAGTTTTAACGTCTTTTGGTTCGACCTTAGATAGTACGGAGTTAAAGAAGCACCATAAGGCATCAGTTTCAAGTTGTTTACGAGTGGATACTGGACGAGAAGGGTTTCCAATGATGTTGTCCAGTGGATTGTCATGTGTCCATTTTCTAAGGTGTTCGTGTGGTTGTTGTTGAGGAACTGAAGTAGCAGAGTTTGGATCTCCTGATGAAGATGGTTCTGAAGTTGGTTTAGGAGCAAATATGTTCTCAAATGGAGCATCTTCGGGAGTAGCAAAAGGGTTATCTCTATCATAGGCGCCATAAACATTTCCATGATGTACACTTGATGATTGAGGATTTGATGATGAGGATGAGTGATCTGCAGTAGGCGCTTCTTGACTCAATGACTTAGAAACTGAAGGGTTATCTACGTTGACTGGGTTAGGGGCAGCCCCTGTTGATGGATTTGACTGATCATTAGCAATAGGCTCATAGTGTTCATTAAACATTGGATCAAACAATTTCTTCAAATTATCTTCCGAAGGGGGTACATATGGAATTGCTGGTGAGGGATTTTGTATAAGAGAAGAACTAATGGGACTACTTAATGAAGGTTGTGATGCGGGTCCATAACTTGATTGTCCTGGAGCCATTTGCCCAGACAGCTCATCGAACGTGACGTGAATAGTTTCCATGATATCTCGAGTTCTTTTGTTGTAGATTCGGTAACCCTTCTTGTTTGGTGCATAACCCACAAAAACTCTAATGTCCGCCTTAGCTCTTAATTTACCTAAATCTTGACCATCATTCGTTGGATAGCACAAAGCACCAAATACACGGAGGTAGGAGAGATCAGGTTTTCGTTTATGGACAAGTTCGTATGGAGTTTTTGTGGTGTGTATGAGGGAACAATTTTGGGTGTAGCATGCAGTGGCAATGGTTTCAGCCCAAAGAAACATTGGAACCTTTGAGTAAATTAGCATTGTTCTTGCAGCTTCAACAAGGGTCCAATTTCGTCTTTCAACTACACCGTTCTGTTGAGGCGTACATGGAACACTTCTTTGATGACTTATTCTAATGCTTTCATAAAATTGACTTAGGTCTTTGTTAACAAACTCAGTGCCATTGTCTGTTCGAATAATTCTAACAGTCTTGTTAAGTCGAACCTGCAGCTGTTTGATAAGTTTGATGATGACATATGGAGTTTCATCTTTTGTCCTTACAAACTTAACCCAAGTAAATTGAGAGTAGTCATCAACAACGACTAATACATATTTCTTCCCATTTATCGTTTGCACTCTCATAGGTCCGCACAAATCCATATAAAGAGTATTTAGAACTTCCATAACTGAGTTTGCGGGTTTGGGTTTGTGGGCATATTTCCTGCTTTTTCCCAATTGGCATGCTGAACAAAGATGATCTTTTTCATACTTTAATCTGGGTAAGCCTCTTACTAGGTCCTTTCTGGAAAGATCATTAACGATGCCTAAGTTCAAGTGATTGAGACGATGATGCCATAACCAAGACTTTGTTTTCGAAGCCTTTGACAACAAGCAGATTGGAGAAGACTTCATCATATCTTTAATAGAGATGGTGTATAGGTTTGTATCACGTGTTCCTCTTAAAAGTTCCACACCATCAAGTTCTCTAACGAAACAAGTATGTTTTCTAAAAGCCACCTCTAGATCGGAATCACAGAATTGACCAACAGAAAACAGGTTATGACCAAGACCTTCAACATAATATACCTTGGAGATTACACTATCACCAACAACATAATCTCCATAACCCATAATTGCTCCAAAATGGTTGTTCCCGAATCTAACAGTCCCAATAAATTTACTCACGAAGTTCATGAGCCGCGAGCGGTCTCCAGTCATATGCTTGGAACAACCTGAGTCCAAGTACCACAAATTGATTTGAACGACCCGCAGTTGAACACAGACAAGAATGGATAACTGGATAATTGGGATCCCCATGCAAGAATGGGTTCCACTTGGTTAGAAAACGAGATTGGAACATTCACATTAGAAACAGAATCAATAAAATCATTAGAGGTAGATGCCGGGCTAGTAGAAACAGTAGATCTATTCAAAGTATGTTCACTTCTTAAAGGTATAGTTCTACCAGTGGGCATCCATTTCCTAATGGGCATTGATCTAGATAATTTAGGGCACAACTTATTAAGATTGAGTTTACGGCCAGTAGGTATCCAATGATAACCTACATTACTAAATTTTCTTCCTGTTGGTTTCCAATGTTTTCTAGCCCTCTTCCTCCTTGGTCTTCTGACCTTTTTATCCTGTTGTCTAGTGTTAACCATTTTAACAGGAAATTTTGCAGTATTACTCATCTCATTCACAACACATTCATGATTAATACGAGTCATCAAGCATTCATTACATGTTTTGCAAATAGTAGCAGAATTCGAATTAATTATAGTACGCTTATAGCTGATACTAGAATCAACACGATTCGTTTTATTCAAATCAAACTTAATGTTCCTAGGGTGGTCTTCTACTCTCTTCCATTGATCACTCTTAGCTTGCGAGGTCCTATCTTGCTTTGTATTGCCTGGAGGCTTTGACCCGCTTGCTTTTGTACCACTGATTACTCCTGTAGAGGGAATTATGGGAACATTAGTTGGTTTTGCTACTTTTTGCATTCCTGATCTAGAAGTGCTGGGATCTGAAGTACTTATAGGCACATCAAAGCTCACATACTTGACTTTTGGCATAGAATAAGGCATAGAATGGGTTGCATACTTAGCACTAGGCATAGAACAAGGCATCACAGCTTTATCTTTCTCACATAAGGATTTAGGGCATGTTGCTCTTAAACATTCTAACAGCTCCTGAGATCGTTTGGCATATAAGTATGCATACCTAATTTCACTATCAAGTGGCTTATTTATGCTATCCTCTTCTACAATCTCACGGAGACATTCTAGACTATCCTTAAGGTGACAGAAATAGTTATGAAACATAAGTTCGTTATTTCTAAGATGAGGAGGAATGTATTTAACAATCAAAGTATATTTAGAATCTGCAGATGCCTTTGATGCAACATTCTCATTAAAGACAAGTGGAATTTTCCCTTTTACCTGACTCTTCAGATTCTCAATTTCCTTTTGTAACAAAGTTATTTTTTCATTGTTCTTGTCACGAGTGACTTTCATTGAATCGTATAACTCTTTGAAGTGTCGTTTGACCTTTTCATTTTCTTCTAGAAAACTCTCATTTTCTTGTTGTAATACGTTAATGATGTATTGAAGATGAAAGTTTTGAGAAAATTGAGAATCTAAAGGATGAGGCATTTGGGAGCCAGTCACATTGTTCTTTTCACCCTTTAATTGTGAAATTTGGGTTTTCAACTTTCTGATCGTGTTACAGTGAGCTTGAATTTGTTCGTCACTTTTGTTTATTTCAAAAACTGCTTCAACAATGTCTTTTGTGTCTTCTTTGTAGCATCATTGCCACCAAACACTAAGCAGATCTCTTCAAAAAGTTCTTTTGCTGTTGTGTATTTATTGAAAGCAATGATCTGGTCTTTAGGAAGAGTCATTAGTAACAAACTTCTGGCCTTCAGGTCATTCTTCTTATTTGCTATTTCATCATTAGTCTCAGGTACAAAAACTGTTACAACTTCTGTATCACCAACTTTCTCAGTCTTCTTCACAGACTTGAAGGAATCACCAGTTAAGATGATTTCCCATAGAGCATAGTCTTGTATGAGAAAGTATTGCTCAATCATTATCCTCCACATCTCAAACTCATTAAGTTTGAGCTTAGGAAGCCTTGGAGCAGAGTTGGACTGGTTGTTTTCCATCTCCATTGATTTGAGTGAGTTGGTTAAGCTTATTCCTTGGATCTTCTAAATCAAAGTATCAAAACCTTCGCTCTGATACCACTTGATGGATCTAAACACACACCTTGTGTTAGTGATACTTTGAGTTATATTAATAAGCACGTGGAAGATATTTAGTAATACTTAGAAGATGAATTATATAATGTAATATAAGTAAGAACAGTTTAACACAAAGCTCCAATATTATTAAGGAATAATACGCGTGATCTTTCTTATCACTAGGGTTACACCTTGAAGCTTACGTGAGTATATCGTTTTCTAAACAATGACCTAGGATCTCCTTTTATAGCACAAGGAGTCCTTTACAAGATAAGTATAATGCTAACAATATAGAATATACACAAGATCTTTTCTATACTTATCAATACACGGATACATAACAATTATCCTAATAGCAGTGGTAATATATGTACTGGCAGTGGTAATGAGTTTCCACTACTAGTGTAATCTTTAGCAGTGTCTTCCACAAGACTATCAGTGGTAACTGTTAGCTTTATTCCCAACAATCCTCCCCTAAACTTATGATTTCTCTGTAAATCAATAAGTTTCTTCCATCTGCATCTTCTGTAAGGATTTGGGGAATTCTTTCAAATACTTCACTTTATCCTTAATTCATGAGTAGCTCTTGAACATTGATCTTGAAGCCTAAGTAACAATGCTCTGAACTTCTCATCATCTTCATGAACTCTTATTGTTGTACACAACATCACAGTGAGAGTTCCATCTCTGAGTGGGTATTCTTTCTCAGCAAACATGAATGCATCCACTCCATCTGATGTAGAAACATGATAAACTTCACATGAATCATAATAAAACCATTTAGTACCAGGACATGAACATGAGAATTTCCAGAAATCATCATTAGTATCTGATTCATAGAGCCTTTTTAGATTAATCCATAACTGCATTTCCTTCATATCTTTGAGATTTTTAGCATCAAACCTTTCTTGAACCAATCTCCACAAAGTATCCAGATCATGTCTGTCACATGCTTTGATGAGTTCTTCAAATTAAATGAATGATGAAGTTTCACCACCTAGCCTTGTAACCTTCCATGTTGGAGCAAAATTGCTAGCAGTAAACACTTCCTAATCAATAATAGGATGTCTGACTTGCAGTGGTTCAGGATAAAAATCTTCTTCTTCAATCAGGATCATACCAGTTAGGTGTTCTTTAGTGAATTTCTTAGTTTGAACTTCTTGTTCTTCAGCAAACTTTGTTTTCTTGTGTGTCTGAGATTTACTTTCTTTGGCTTTTCTCTTCAGATTAGGATACCTTCTTTCTTCTTCTTCAGAGTCCATTGGAATAAAATCTTGGTCTTGCCTTTTAACTCTATAGTAGATACCTTCAACTTTATCATCTAGCATTCCTTTGAACTGATGTCTTTTCCAGCCACCAACACTGCAACAATAATCTTTCATCATTGAAATCACCTGCGCCTTGGTTGGTTGTCTTGGTTTCTTTTGACCCTTCTTGACTGAAACAATAGCATCTTGAAGTGCTTGATTATTCTTCATCTGAATGAAATCCTTTAACTGTGTTGTTCTTTGTTCTTTAGTTAAAGACTTATCTGTAACTAGGTCAATTTCCTTCTTCTTGACTACTGGATCATTAGTAATCAAGAACTCAATCTCTTTTTCTGTAGGTACATAGCTGAACTCTGGAGTCTTTTCTCTGAAAATAGTAGGTGGGACAGTAGAAATTGGATTAACATCCATTGGATCAGTGGTGTTCATTCTGCCCAGCCTTTTAGCCTCCATGAACTCTGCAATCTCTATCTCCTCCAGTCTTTTCTTATTAGCAACTTGATATTCATTGATCTTTCTAGCAACCTCTGCATCATGAGCAATTTAAGCTTGTTCTTTCTTTGAAATATTCCTTCTTGTTTGCTCTTTGCTCTGCAAAACTGCTTTTCCTTTCTTCTTCTTGATTTCTTCCTCTGCAGTGGTAATAGCTTGATCAGCAGTGGTAACTTCTTCTGTAGTGGGAATGAAATCAGTCGTTACGGTACTGAAAATTTCTTGCTCTAGTTGATGTTGAGGAACTTCTTGAGTATCAGCTTCCTCAGTAACTTTACTTGAAACACCTTCATCTCCAAAGTCAATTCTCCTCCCCTTGGTTTCAGCATCTGTTTTCCTCCCCTGTTTGGGAGAATTTCCCAAATCTTTATTGAAATCTTCTGAATCACCATCATCAGGTGAGGATGGAGATGATATCACTATCTTAGCAGTTTTCTTTTTCTTTTTCAACCCCTGCAACTCTTTCTTCAAATTCTGAATCACTGCTTTCAGTTGTGTAACAACCTTGGCATGTTGCTCCTTTATTAGTGCCAAGCCCTTCTCCAGAGATTCAACCTGCTTAGTTAGTTTGGTACAAAGTTCCATCAATTCCATATGGTTGCCCACTGCCCTCAACACTTCCAACTGTGTGACCTGTTGGGAGAGGTGAATCATAGGGCATTGGCTCAGATTCCTCCCTAGTGGGACTAGAGTAAAGCCTGGAACCACCACTGCTTGTTCCTAAACCAAAAGGATCAGGGACATGTTGTGTTGTAATAAGAGAAGTTGGCTGTTTGTGCCTCCTCTCATAGGTGTGAGAAACTGGTGGAGTGTAATTGTTAGGATCAAAATATTATTGTGTTGATGATTCGGGTGGTCTTGGATGATCAAAATACATGTTTACCATTTTAGAGAGAGAAAGTAGAGAGAGAGGGTATTCTTGCTAGAGGTTTACACAAAGGAAATGTTAGATTAATGAAGAAGCACCACCCCTTCCATGGATGGAAGGGGTATTTATACTTACAAATACACGACCTCCTATCGGCCTGTGGATCAGGGATACAGTAGGTAAATACCCGTCCTTCCTCCACGGTGTTACACTACACTAAACTACGCTACTAAATAACTAATAAACTACTAAACAACGAAAATAACGACACATCTACGAGCTAACTTATGCTAGATCATAATTGGGGTGACCGACACTTTAACATGGAATTTTCTAATTCCTAACAATCTCCCCCTAAGGGAGGTCACCCCATGAAATACATTTTGCTTCCTAGCATTCTATCTTTGACTTCGTTCTTGAGCTCGTAGACTTCAATTCTTCAATTCTGCAATCTTTGTGCTTAAGCAGTGATTCTTCCAAGTCCGCATAGATTAGTACTTTAAGTGGAGGCCTTTGAACTGATCCACATCTTTGATGATCTTCGAGCTTTCATTGAGATCATCAGCCACAGTAAATCTCTGGATCACCCTTTATTGTGTTGCCATCATGTGAAGTTTTGACTTTCGGACCGACATGCTCACACTTTTGAATCATGACATCTTTCCATCAGAGTAGCGGAAGCCTTACTGGTTCATGATATTTGCAGCAGCGTAGCAGAAGCATAGTATAAAAATATCAGAACCATGTTATGTAGATATGCACCAGTCATGATTTCTTCAATTAAGTGTGGTTGCTGTGAACATGTGGCTTTGGATTGACTCCTCAATTCTGATCAGCTGCAATCGTCGGGGTGTACCTGCATACGACAGTTAGCAATAAAGCGCACGAAAGTGTCTTTGATCACTTTCGTTGAATTGAGGTACACGGCCCACGGTTCCCCGTTGATCAGTACAAGTACTGCTTGTGATCAGGTAGGATTCCTAAGAATCTCCTTGACAGGGTTTCACAGCTGTTCTAGCTGTTCTCAAACCGGAACGTCTCAAAGAAGACAACACGGAGTGAGTGAACCAGTAAATTGAGATTCACTGATTGATGAAAAATGATTTTAAAAACAATCGCGTATTGCTTGAAGAAAGAGTTTTGCAATACGACGAAGGTTTTATGAGAAAGATCAATTTTCAAACAAAATACTTTTTGTATTAGAGAATGAGTACACATTCGACGTGCTAGCGAAAAGAAGAGATTCGCACATCGAACGGTTTTTCTAAATGTATTTTTCAATCAGAGATACTTTTTGAATTTGAAAAAATAAGTACACATTCGACGTGCTAGAGAAAAGAAGGTTTGCACATCGAACGGTTTTTCCAAAAGTATTCGTCAATTCTATTCTTGGACCAAGGTTGATTCACGAGTGAATCGCCCCATCGTTTCTATCCAGTTGTCACAAGTTTGATCTTTTGAAAAGATCTCACATGTCACCCACCAAGAGCTTGTTTGATGTTGGCTCTAGAAGGATTTCCATCTTTATCGTGAATATTTATTACATATCACTCGGATGTTCTGGCAATACCACAAGGATAATGCGTAGGACTCTCAATATATACTTACTTTCCACATTGTGTGAAACAGCAAGTCTTCATTAATATAGTGTCCTAATGAGATATTGTGGATGATCTCTTGGCTCTAGACTCAATCGTGCATATTTGGTTCCTGTGCCGGAGACTAGGGAGAGGGTCTCCTTCTTCAATATCAACAATCTCTAAGAGAAAGTCGATAGATAATGTCGGTTCCCCGTGAGAAATGAAACAAGCCCTTTTAAGAGGAACTTGAGTGGCTTGAGAAGTTTAGTGCAGTGCGTCACTGGGTCCATGACGTCTTGTCTTCAATACCAGTGTTACCTTTGTAACAACCAGTAGCATATGTATTGAACTCGGTTTCTGCCCTAAGGTTGAATTGATGGAGGGCTATTTCTGTTCACCCTTTTTCACATTCAGTTCTTTTTCATTCTTCAACCCCTTCAGTGCTTACCGAGACTTCATAACTAGAACCTTGTTGGGTTTATTCCAGTACTAGCTCTGTCTCAGTCCGCACTCTTCCCATATTCTCATTTTTCTCCTTTTTTCAATATTCCTAAGGACTCTACACTATATAGTGGATTGTCCCTGGGAAGATCCCTCCGGTTCTGGCGGATCGTTGGAACAAATACCTAACCTCACCATCCTTATAACTCCATGCATAAAGTAAAATGGTCGGTCTTTTGGTACAGTTCATTCCATCATGAAACCAATTGAAAAAACATTTGGAAAAACAATCAAGGTACTTGTGATACAAGATCAAAGCATTTTGTACCTTAATAGTTTTGATCATTTAGAAAACCTCCCCCTCAACAAGTGCATATGATTTGAAATTGTTGAGCACATGGAGGCAAGAGTTCTATGAAATAATTTCTTTGAAATAATTTCATGATCACAATTTTCATAGAAAAAGCCATTTGATTTTCTTGGTAAAATTCTCCCCCTCAATATGTGTATAGGATATTTTAAAACATTTTATCACATAGAGGCAAGAGTTCTTTTGAAGCACATCCACAATCACAAGAGCCATTAAGAAACCATTTGAAAACACAATCAAGGTACTTTTCAAATCACTTTAAAAAGCTTTCGTACCTCGAAAGTTTATTTGCTCCCCCTCAATATGTGCTTCAAGATTCGAAAGCGTTTAGCACATATGAGCGAGCAGCGTGCACAATTAAATCAAAACGATCACCTTTTATCAAATTTCATTATTAAATCACAAATTCTCCCCCGATCAAAAATATCAAACCCTTTGAGATTTTGGATCCCAAGTGATTTAATTAGGTTTAGAAAACATGGGAGAAAATGTGGCCGGGTTTAAATACTCATCTTGTTTTTGGATAAATGCTCCTCCTCAACATGTGCATAGTATATTTGAAATCGTTTGGCACATGGAGGCAGGAGTGCCTATAAAGGACTAAAACCAATTCCATTAAAACAGATATGAGATTTAAATCACGATCTCTCACCCGATCAAAAATTTTAAACCTTTTGAGATTTGTGATCCCAATTGATTTAAATCATTTAAAAGAGTTTGGGGAAAGACGTGGCAAGATTTAATTTTTGAAAAAATGACAGATAAGGACCAATTTAAGACATTAAAGATTGTTAGTGTCAGGTATGATAGTTTTTTAAGATATCTTTTAGTAAAATAAAACAATTTCACAATCAAACAAGAACAGAAAAAATTTCATTTTGAAAGACCTTGATTCTAAAGAAAAAATCATACCATGACATAACATTAAATCTTTAGATCACCACTTATATTGTACAAAGCGGAACTTTTGTGAAGAAATATCGTTTGAAAATATTTTATTTTAAATCACTCTCCTCCTCAATCCATGACCGTAGTCGATAATTGAGTGACTCAAGTTTTGATAAAATGAAGTCCGATGATTTTCAAATTTAAGTCCAATTAATTTTCAAAACAATATTTTCCATTTTTTAAAACAATTTAATCAAATTTATTCAAAATTGTTTAAAAATGGTATCCTGCACAAAGATACGTTAGGTGGTTGAGAAGCTTCCGTTTTTGTTGCTGTAGGGTTTGGAAGAAAAACCATCTGCTGATGCAGTGAGACTTCTTTTTACGTTGCATTTTGAATGCCAAATGAGGTCAAATTAAGCTCAGTTTCTTCAATCACTTAGAAGAAAACCATCTGCTGATGCAGTGAGACCTCTTACGTTGCATTTATGCCAACTCTCCATAGAAGTCCAATTAAGCTCCGTTTCTTCATTTGTCAACCCAAGATATAATTACCCTTTCCTTTCGGCATCCAATCATCTTCAATTGTGGGATCCGGATCGGGAACATTCTTTTAAACCAATATACCTGCATACGTTAGTGAACACACATACAAATATATGGTGGTCGACATCACCCAAACAACAATCGACTAATAAAAGTCAATTCAACATATCAATCAGATCATATAAATATATGGGAATAGTGTGTTTATCAAACTATAATCATCTAAACCTAGCAATCATATCCTAGGCACCTAGTCCTTCAACATAGGTTAACATCATTTTTAATTAAGCATATTAGGATAACTAAGAAAGCCCGTTAGATGATGTAGATTTGAAAAAACATTATCCCCCTCAATCCATGACTCATTTTATGAAAAGTTTAAAGTGCTGAAGTCATTGATTGAGTTTTCAATTTTACAAAAACTCTGAATCTGATTGTTTTAAAAGCAACTCATTTACCACCATTTTTGAAAACACCAAATATTTTTCTGAAGAATTTTAGACGGAAAAACATTTGTGTAGGAACAGCAGTCCTTCGACATACTTTCCTTGTTTTGTTTTTAGGATAAGTGCACGAAATATTTTGAAAATAGTTTAAGCGTAGCACTTTCCTTCTTTAAAAAATGGGTTGCTATCTGAAATAATAGAAAGCCATAGTTTAAGCACGGGTCACAGTCTGTAGTAACTGCAAGCCATTATTTGAAGCCCGGGTTACAGTCTGAAATAACTGTAAGCCATATTATGAGACATGTTTTGAAAAGAATATTTACACCTCCTGCTCGAACTTCATCTATGGTCCCGTGCCATTACTGAATGACATTTCTAAGACCGTAGATGTTATCGATACCAGAAGACATGTCATGTGAAAACATATTTTTGGTATTTTTGAAATTTTCTGATTTTTATGGGTTTTTTGAAGGTTTTATATTTTTCTATTTTCTTTTTGTTGGTTTTATATTTTTGTATTTTGCTTTTTGAATAAATATATACAAGGATAGAATAGATGATATAGTTAAGAGGATGATGATACGAGTACCAAGATAAGAATATCGAGCAGCCTCATTGTAGAAGATAGAAGTCATCATCTCTTAAGCATTCACCACCAAAGCTTCCAAGACTCTTGAATCGAAGAGAGAAATTGAGCCACTTGAAAGTGAGACTTTGGCAGCTTCCCCCCAAACCGAAAATCCTTATGTTGATCAGATTCGAAGCTCTATTTCAAGCTTGCTTTAGCCAGGTGCACAAAGAATCACACCATTATCATTGATCCAACTGCTCCTTTTAAGAATAATCACCGTGATTCTTCGTTCGAGGCTATATCATCCAATAGAACAACATCAACGTATCATCCCACATTTAAATAGTCTTCTCGAAATTCTTTTTCCACTGAAGTCTGAAGCGATCCATTCCAAAAGGTGTCAAGAGAACAATTCCCCCAAGTAGATGAATTGATGTAGTCAGCCTCTTTGTATAATGCTCACGAACTCTCCCGAATACACATCATGAGGGGAATGAAAACACCTTCCCATGTTCACATTTTTCTTCCCAGATGATCATGTATGAAGCTCAAGAACCCGAAGTACACCAGTACCCAAGAGCTCTCCCGAATACACATCATGAGGGGAATGAAAACACCTCCCCATGTTTACATTTTTCTTCCCTGATGATCGTGTATGAAGCTCAAGTCTCCGAAGTATACCAATACCCAAGGAAGGGATAACTGATAACATTGAAGAAGCATGCCAAGTCACTGATTATCTCTGCGGATGACAATCTCTGCGGATGTCAACTCCGGAATAAGTGATTATATATCTGAATCACTGATTAAGCCCTCAAGTGAAACAGCTGAGCGCCCCCAATGTACACACTCTCTCTCCCCTGATCATTGCGATACCATCGAAATCACCACACACTAGTGTACCTCTTTTATCTTCAGAAACTTTCTCTAACATCACTTCCCCTACGTAGTTGAAATACTAACACTAAACGCCTTGATGAGTAAAACCTTGAGTTTCTCTGCAGTCATGACATTTGTTTTCCCAGGATATCTTCAATCACTTAGAAGAATTAAGTTCATCAAGTTTACTCGCCATGAGTCAAACCTTGAGTTTCTCTGCGGTAATAACATTTGTCTTCCCGGGATATCTTCAATTTCTTAGAAGTATTAAGTACATCAAGTTTACTCGCGTTTAGGTGCTTGACTCCTTCCCCCTTTCTGGTTTTGATACTTCAGAATCAGCAACTCTTTGAATGCCCAAATACTTGAAATTTTTTGAGAAGATCGCTTGAAGTCTTTGTGAGAATCAACATGCTGAATAATGTGAGCAAGTCTAATTGGGGATTAAATTTGACATATCACATTCCCCCAATTAGTGCTCTCCCCTAGACCGACAATCTTTTTGATAAATGCCCAGATTAGGAAGAAGTCTTTAGATCATTAAATGCAACTCGTCTTTGGTCTTCTAACATATAGCAAGAAATGTAGAACAGACTGTATACTCGACCTTCTTCAAGATTGTCCAGTTGGGGAATAGATAATTAACATCTTCAACTCATACCAAAAAGCATCCCACCAAACAACATCCTAATTAACTTACATCTTGCAAATCCCCTTAACTAAAATCCCTCCCAATCAAACAAGAACAGAAAGATGTTCATCAAGGAAATCAGCAATCAGGCCGCAATGAACACACAAGATGGTAGCACCAAACTACCAATCACATCAAACAAGAACAGAGAGATTGTTCGGAATCATCATGTTGATGTATACGTGAAGCATTAACCGGAAGCACTTTGTCGATAAACTCATCAATCCGAGTGAAGATGTCAACCACCGGCTCTTAGAAGAAACTCTATGTAAAGATGATTCGATAAGAAGAAGCTCGGTTCTTGCCGTTTGACCATATATTCTCAAATATTATTCAATCATGCAAAAAATTCACACTTCTTCTCCCCCTCAAGAATTGCATACGGAGATGCCATTCTTGATTAAATAAGTGAAAATCATCCAAATGTTCTATTCACACTTCTCTCTCGCAAAATAAGCACGTGATGTCGCCATCGTCATTATATTTGAGAAAGTGGAATCAGACAACAATCAACAGTAGCCCGGCTCACTTGATAATTGAAAGCGCATGGAAAAAGTATGAAGCATGTTGATGAGAATGGTCATAATAAGAAGATTTCTCTTCTTCAGAAGATAAGGCGCACTGAAGCGTATACTTTTATTTTCTTTAGGGTACGAGGCATGAACTGTTGTGTTCATACGTCATGAGAAGATTTCTCTTCTGTTAAAGATAAAGCGCACTGAAACGTAAACTTTTCTTTTCTTTAGAGAGCGAGGTTTGAACTGAAGTATTCAAATGTCATTATGTTGAAGTACGAGGCATGTACTGATGTGAACAGACATCATAAGAAGACTTCTCTTCTTTCAAAGATAATGCGCACTGAAATGTACACATTTCTTTTCATTAGAGTACGAGGCATGAACTGCTGTGTTCATACGTCATAATCTCTATTTTTTTTCAACTCTCTTAGCAAAATATGTAATCATCCCCATTATCATTCTGTAGGCTCTATGTTGTGACAGATGATGGAGAAAACCTAATATGATGAATTTGACCCTGAAGAAAAATACCCCTAACTCGTGACTTAAACTTGCACATATGTAACAAAGAGCGGTGTCGAGACTTCATGCCCATTTGAATCTCTAAGTACTCTATACTCTTCAACCAACCAACCATCGAGTATTAGACGTATATCACCTCTTGAAAATCCACAATTGAATGTGACACTGAGCACTACAATGTAATTCCTTAAAGTGATAGTTATTTTTGTGGTAAACAGAGCCCAATTCCCCCACGTGGTAAAAGGAAAAGACTTCCAGAAATAACTAGATTTTCAAGTCTTCGTTTTTGGAAAAAAGCTCGAACAAGGATCTCGAAGAATCTTCATCCAACCATCCCCGATATCTTCAGATACTAAGTACACTCGCCCGTGATATTTCACTTCAACCTCAAATAAATAATAGTGAATTAACTCCGTTGTCACATCTTCTTGGTTAAAAGTTCAAATCTAGCCTCCTTTGACATTTTAAGTGAACTATGATAATGGTTTTCACCCCGACCATGGTTAAAAACACATCACCACGTAAAACCATGTAATAACCAGACTGCCATGACGATAATTCAAACACACACCCAATTCATGAAGTACACCCTTTTATCCCTTCTTTGAAGCAAAAACCGTAGCACCAGCATCAAGTAAGATCCAGAATTACACTTTCTCTTCTCCAAGATGGTTCCATCATTACGGGATTTTACAACTCTATGGTTTAAACCGAGAAATAGTTTCTTTCGCGGGATTTTACAAAACCAAGAATAAACCGTAAGATAGATCCGGAAATGCACTTTACTAATACCAGGATGTTTCCATTGTCACGGGATTTTACGAGTCTATGATTTAAACAGAGAAATAGGTTCTTTCGCGGGATTTTACAAAATCAAGACTAAACCATAAACAATGTCAGCTTGAATGTGTAAAGGCAACTTTGGCTTCGGTGAATATCTGTTTTTAGGGGAACATGTAGCGGTTCATTAACGGTTCAATATCCAAGAATAACAACATCATCAACCATCCAATAAATACTCTGGTAAACACATCATTCACGAATTTTTGTCGGCAATTGCAGTGACCCCTTGGTGAAGTAAACCCGATATGTCAAACTTGATCATGAAGTGAACTTCCCCAGATTTGTTACTTGAACTTGTACTAATCCTTGTGAAGAAGAAATGGTGTACCCAATGTACGAAACCTCTTGACATATTCTCAACTGCGTGAGACACCTAAGTGATAGCTACGTTGTGGGTTAAGCGAGAAAGAATCACAACCGTAACTAAATAGCCAAGTCTTTATCACATACTATAACTGCCCAAACAAGTCATCTTTGCGGAAGGGTAGGAAGAAAGAAGACGAAATAAGTAAACGTGCCCGAAAAACCTCACTTCAAATCCAAATAAGAAATACCGTACAACAACCGCATATTTATCTTTGTTCAATAACCAATTCAAGCCGAGACATAATATACTCCATGAAAATGTGTAGACCAAAGAATCAAACGTCATAACACAACTAATCTCATCATCATACCCAATCACATCGACAACTCTCATAATTAAATCTCATTTGCGCATCTCATATTAGCCAAGTCTCATAAGAGCAATCCAGTTTTGAGAAGCCCATCATATGGTCCAGATAAGACTTCCGCCCGAGTAATATCAATTCAAGCCTATATCCGATTTTAATCATTGTCATACCACTCATTCACGAGAAGTATCAATTCTTATATATATCCGTATAACCAAATTTACCAAGTATCTTCACACGACCCAATTAAATACCTCAGATCCACGATAAATGCTACTTGACAAAAAAAAAATCACGTTCCAAATTCTAGGTCTCAAATAAATACTATTTCATATAGCATGTTAATATTATGGGTTTAGAGAAATATCTTTCATAACCAAAAAGAGGCATGTATATCCACGAAACCCACAATCTACATGACCGGCCCATATGAATTACAAGTCCACGGCCCATATGAAGACACAAGGCCAGTTTTGTAACCATGTTCAAACCCTAAAATTTTGGTGGTATATAAATCTTATCACACACTTAGTCAAAGAGAAAACCTGTAACCCTAAAACTTAGGTGCGCCCCCATATTATCTCATTAACCAAACGCTTCTCTGCTCATATCACTGCTCCCCAAATGCAACGCCTCCCTCACAAAAGAAAATTAACAGATCCACCCCCATTCAATAATCAATAACACTGAAAACATAGAGCACGCATGCGCCCAAGAACCTCATAAATCGTTGATGTACAATATGACCTTGCCACAGGGATGGCACAAACAATGAAGTCGTTTTCCAGGTCTAACCACAGGGATGGTTTCAAGATCTATATGGTCTCGGGTAGGTTGCTTTTCGTTTGTTGACTTAATGCTAGACGAATCAAATAGAGAAACTAACACAAATGTTAGTTTTCTTTACTTTTGTGTTCGGATATTCATACAAAGTTTGTATTGATTCATTGTTCTCATAACGAATAAAAGATATGATTCAATAATATTGTTGAGATCATTTCTTTACATTCGAATATTATCAAACCCGTATAGATCTATGATGATATGAGTATTTCGTGTTAAGGACTCATAATAGTCTTGATAATTCATTTGATGAACACGAGTTATGAATCCTGAGATCAGTTTGTTGTTTTACCATTTCAGTTAGAGTAGAACAATGATGAGTGGTGGTTAAGTCTTGACCAATGATGGTTAAACTGAGGTCGAGTTGTGGTTAAGGTACATAGGTTGTGGTCGAGGTCAATTCTATCTTCATCTCTTTCTGTCGCAAAACCATTTTACACAACTCGCCACGACTAACTCGCCATGACTAACTCGCCACGGCCAAGTCGCCACGGCCAAGTCGCCACGGCCAAGTCGCCACGACCAAGTCGCTAGGCCAAGTCGTAGCGACCTGTAAAGACAAGTCGCTATAAAAAATGCAATGCATCTGGACAGTTTTGTGTCAAATCGCTAGCTAGATTTTTCAAAAGCAAGTCGCTATTTTGAGTCTAGTCGCTAAGATTTTCTGTAAACAACTCGCTAAGCATTTAAAAACATACAAGTCACTAAATAGCCAACAAGTTGCTACGACAAGTAAATACAAGTCGCTAGTTAGATTAGACCAACTCGCCAACAAGAATATATGACCATTTTACTTTTCCGGCGAGTATTCCGACCAAAAGCACCGTCCATATTCAAAGAAACCCAGCTGCTTTATCATAAAAATACCATTTTTGACCCATTCGAATAACCAGTTTGACCATGAGACTTTACAGTTTGACCATATGGAAGACCACAAGGACCACTTTTGTTTCTCAGTTATTGGTACAAAAGTCACAAAATTTTGATATTCAAGACTGTTTTAAAAGAACATGAGACAAACAGTAATGAAGAAATGATAAGACCATGTAACCATTTTTGACCAAAAGATACATAAAAAAACCAGTTAAAAACTGTATATCCATATAACACTGAAACAAAAAAATCCGATCATCATAAATAGTGCCAAAACAGTAAAGACGAAGAGAAGAAACCACCATAAATCGACACAACACAATAATCTTGGCTCTTGATACCAATTGTTAGGATCCAAATATTATTGTGTTGATGATTCGGGTGGTCTTGGATGATCAAAATACATGTTTACCATTTTAGAGAGAGAAAGTAGAGAGAGAGGGTGTTCTTGCTAGAGGTTTACACAAAGGAAAGGTTAGATTAATGAAGAAGCGCCACCCCTTCCATGGATGGAAGGGGTATTTATACTTACAAATACACGACCTCCTATCGGCCTGTGGATCAGGGATACAGTGGGTAAAGACCCGTCCTTCCTCCACGGTGTTACACTACACTAAACTACGCTACTAAATAACTAATAAACTACTAAACAACGAAAATAACGACACTTCTACGAGCTAACGTATGCTAGATCATAATTGGGGTGACCGACACTTTAACATGGAATTTTTCTAATTCCTAACAGTAATCAATGTTTGGAACAGTGATTATGGGTGAGTTTTGTACCTGTGAAATCTTTGCAAGCATTTGAGGAAAAAGAGGTGTAATAATCCTATTGCCATCTTTATTCATGTTTTGAAAAACTTTAGGCTTAAGGCAACGGATTTTATAAACTCTTGTATGGGGTTGCAGTTGAAATTCATTTAACACTGCTTGTACAAACCTTGGATACATCAAAATTTTTGTTGACATCTTTACATTGCCTTTCATACTTGTAAAAATGTATTTTGACCAATTAAAAATCTTATTAGTAGCTAGACAAACCAAAGGGTAAGCCATTGTTGAACTGAATTGTTCATAAGAGGTTTTCTTAGGACTAAGACAATGTAAAAGAGTATGTATTAAAAATCTCCAATGAGGACATAAACCACTCTTTTTGAAAGTAGCCTTTTTGTCAATGGTATCATACCCCATGGATGAAAGATGTTCATGAATTTCTGGCATAGGTAATGTGATGATACCATTGAGATCATCCAATTGGAGAATTCTCCTCAAGGATGCCTCAGTAACATCAACAGTTACCCCGTCCACAGTAGCTCTAAGAGCATCCACTGTTTCATGTGTATCTCTAATTTCAATGGTTATGGACTTAACAGAAGTCCAAAACTATTTGATTTGAGAGATATAGATTGTGGGATTTAGAAGTAAAGCATACCTTATATGGGTAGTGTTTAGAAAGTCCACAATCTGATGAAAAACATAGCCACTCTTCTCATTTGACTTTTCCAAGTAGGCCACTTGGTTGTGCTCATCTGCAAAGGTGATTGGTGCCATAAAATCTTTTGATGAAAAATATATTATGTCAGTAAGAATTGAATAAATAACTCGCCAATTGAGGGAGAAAGATATATAGTGGTAGGGTTTAAGAGTTTTGCGCAAGAAAGATTATCTAAGGAAAATATTTATATGTAGAGGATAAATAGCAAGTAGGAAAGTAGATAATCTTCTAAAAATTTTACCCTATATATATGGAAAGCAATTTCTCTTCAACGGCTAGTTAAAAAAAATTTGTTACTGACACAATAGTTGTAACGGCTAGATCAACAGTGGGAAAAATAAAACTGTCAGTGGAAACTGTGAACTAGCAGTGGTAATTTTTCACAAAGATTTTCAAAGAGCACTGGTAAAGAAAAACATATGAAAATTGAACTGCTCTTTATCATAGTTTTTAGCAAACTACCAGCTATCAAAGAATTTGATATGTCTTTACCATGAGCCGTTTGCTATGGACTAGCCAACTCTTAATCATACAGAATATGGTGAGTTGATAACCATATATTTTTTGGTAAACTATCAGCCATAAACGGATTTGTTAAGTCTTTACCAGTAGCCGTTTGCTCTGGACTAGTTGATTCTTATGTGGATTAGACATGGTGAATCAATAACCATTTGTTGTGTGTCTCAGTTACACACCTTTTATGATCAACTCCCAGCCAAGATTGGTTATGGACCTGCATGTGTTAGCATAATACAAAGAATATGAATAACCAACTTGTTTTAACCAAAGTTACATTTAACCAAGCCACTATTTAAATATATCTTCCCAAAGTCAACCCGATAATATCTATATTTACTCTTCAACCTACCAAAAAATAGGGAAGAATAAATACATTCTTTAATGAACCCTTGTGATCGACTTTGCCTATATAAAGAGGCTCGACACATCATAGTCTTTATCAAAACACATTCTAACCCACAAAATCCCTAAACATCACCATGAGCAATCCTTCCAACATTATTGACATCTCCTCTGATTCTGAGATAGAGATTGTGATCGCTTCTGAGTCATCTTCAGAGGCCTCAGGGTGGAAGGTTACTTTCCACCCTGGGCTGCAAGCACGTCTTCCAAGAAGTCAACAAAGAAGACTACCAATCCTGCACCAGATGCCAGACCTGCACCTTCTCTTGAGTTCTACTCCGGTTCATCAGATGATGATGCTGATGATCAGACCTATTCCTTGTCCAAAGAGTTACCAAGGGCTCTGACAAAGGCATTGGAAATAGCTCTCTCAAATATGAAGCAGATATCCATACCAGAGAAGCCTGCAAGATTACCAAGGCCTCCTCTACAAGTTCTTGGGCTTGCTTGTCCAAGAATGTAGTCAACCTTTGAGAATAAAAGAAGAGAGCACATAAGAACAAGCATGACTATCAGGGCAAGGGCAAGAAGCCAATGGAGTAGCTGGTGTAGGGTGTAGGGATGTAGGATGTGGTAGATTTTTATCTTTTGTGTTTTGATTGTGGTTGTGAGCACTCTCTCTTTGAATGTAATGAAACTTCTTTAGGAATGGAATAAAGTTTCTTTGTTTTACTTTTTCCACTGTGAGAGTAAATTTTACCACTACTTGCATTATGGTTTCAACTGTTAGCCTTATTTTCTGCATAATAGTCAGTGGACAACTAACAATACAAGCACTAAATAGCAACAACTCCAATGTATACAAGTAATCCTTTAAACCTGCATATCACAAACATAAACCAAACACTGAAAGTATTGTTAAGGTTAGCAGTGGTTAGAAAATAACAAGAAGTAGATAAAAATTTCTTCTAGCAGTGGTTAGACCAATACTAAACCACCCAGTCAACATGTCAACTCCAAGTCATTAATCCGGCCACCAAAGTCAAAGACTTCATTTACTCCTCAACAACTTATACCTTCCCCATATTAACTTCCTGATATGCACTTAGCTTTATTTAAGACATACCACACACATCTGACACAATCCAAAAATTTCTCTTTCAAGAAATTATTCCAATATTCTCTCACTAAGAATGAGTAACTCAAACCCAATCAACCTATCAGACAACTCCTCATCTGATCCAGTTTGGGACGAGTTTGTGTTGAACAACCCTGGTAGAGTAGAGAAAGAGGTGTATGAAGAAGTTTCTTTAAGGAAGAGAACTCATTTGGCTATGAGCACTACCCCTTCGGTTGCTGGTCCATCATCACTCCAACCAATACCACAGGATGCCATCATCAAAGAGGATAGCTCAGATTCCATGTCAAGCTATATATTTCCATATGAAAGCACAGATGATGAAGCATCTGCAAGAGCCCTGAGTGTACCTCCCCTTGCTGCAATAATCCCTCTAGAAGATCTGCAAGCACCACCTTCTCTACCATTGTTGACAGCACCACCACCAGAGGGTCCTTCATCATCTTCACCACTTGTCGGAGGAAAGGTGATTGGGTTAGCATGCCCAAAAGTGTGGAGGGTGATTGATAGGAGAATGGCACCTAAAGTGATGTCAGAGTAGGCCTTTCCTAAGAAGCCTTATGTGGTAGTTGGGGTTTAGGTTGTGAAGCTTGTGTCTGTGTAGGTTGTGTTAGGGAGTTGTCTTGTGGTGTAGTCTGTTGTTTGTAAGCTCAATGGTTGTAATCTCTGCATCTTTAGATGCAGCTTAATAAATAATAATAAAACCACGTCTTTTTCTTTAAGTTCCATTTGCATCATACTGGTTGTGTTTTACTTCTTTAATCTGCAAAAAGCTCTGTGTTGATTACCATTATCTTTTCCATTTACTCCACCTCTAAAGCGGACATACTGTCCATCATAATGTTTAAAATTTGAGAGATAGGACTTGTTTCCAGTCATGTGCCTTGAACATCCACTAACTGTGTAGCCTTGATGGTTTTTTTTTTTTTTTTTTTTTTTTTTTTTTTTTTTTTTTTTGTCATCCTTGGATGTTCCTGCACATATAATAAAGGAGTTAGTTTCCTTTGGGGACCCAAGCCATGATTGACTTGGATCTTCCTCGTGTATCAATATAGTTAAATCTATCAAAGGTGATTGATACACCATTGGGATTGGTTGTAGAGGTATTTCCTTTAGGTTTCCATTCCCAACGTGCTGAGGCCTTCACAGCATTTCCCATGTTACCCCTGGTCTTGTTTACAACCCTTGCAGTGGGAACTTTTGATTGAGCAGTGGTAACTGCTGGTTTAGTTTTAGGTACCCAATGTTGGTTATATTTAACCCTTTTATCAGAAAAAGACCTTTTCCCTGTTTGTGCAGATTTTGCAAATGTTGTTTTGAGTTTTGCACTTGTAAAAGGTGATTTAGGGTGAGCAGTGTTAACAGTTTTAGCAGTGGCAAAAGTTTTAAGACCACTTTTTAGTTGAACTGCTCTTGGGATCATTTTGCTGTAAGAATTAGGGTGTATATTGTTTTGAAACCTATTTGACTCCACCCTTTTATTCCCATGGACTTCCCTTCTCCCAACATGATAGTCACAATTAGCATGTAAATGATTAAAGCTATCACAGATATAACATGCTTTATTGTACATCACAAAATCACTACCTAGTTGTTGAGATTTGACATGATTCCAACTCCTCTGGTTACCCCTAGGAGCTGAAGACTTGTTTCTATACATCTCAGCATACCTTACAGTTGATCTAGGCTTGTTAACTTGTTTCCTAGGTTCCTCTGTAATAGTATTAACAACTTTTGGGATAGAAGCCTTTACATTCTTTTTAGCATTCTCATCAACAACAGATGAGTCACTTGCACTTTCAAAAACATCAGGTTCATGCTTAACCTCTTCCTCACTTGTCACAAATTTGAGAGGACCATATTCACGAATAGGTTCCTGAAAATCTTCTAGGCCTGTATGAGCTAAATCTATGCCAGGAGGTGATGGAACACCCCTTAATGGTGGAGGAACAATATTGTATCCCATACCAGACTTAACTTTACTAGTAATTTGAGCATTCCAAATTTTATCAATTGACTTAGACTGATAATAACAGGTGTCAACAGATAAATTGACATTCTCATTTATCTTTTTAAGTTTTTCAAACTCTTCTTTTAATGCCTCATTCACTGCTGTCTTATGATCTAACTCTCTTCTAAGAACAATCATATCATCATTATATTTTGACTCATTTGCTCTATAATGCTCTAGTTGTTTCTCTAATACAGATATGCCTCTTCTAAGATTTGTCATAGCATAATTAGCAGCAAATAACTCTGTTCTTTGGTTTTCAAAAGATTCATTAAGCCTTTCACATTCTCTAGAAGCCCTACATGTTTTAGAACAACTTTCAAAATTTTGTACCTCAGAGTCAGAGAAAGCCATGAGAGCATGTTTTGTAGACACAAGAGCAGCATCTGAAGGTTGTTCCTCTTGTTCATCAGCCATGAAACTCCAATCATAGCTTACACCATCAATTGCCAGCATTGCCTTTGGTTCTTCCACAATTGGTTCTTTCTTTTGCTTGTACCAGGTAGACCTGTTGTCTTTCTTCTTTGGTCTTCTGCATTCTCTAGCAAAATGCCCCAACTTGTGACAGTTGAAACACTCTACTTTCTTTTTATCGAACCCTGCAGTTTCACCACCATTGATGTGTATTGGTTTGCCAATCTTCTTGTAGAATTTCCTAGCCCTCATGCTAAGGAGAGCTATTTGCCATTTTATGTCCATCTCCTCTAAGTCGTCTTCATCAATTTGCTCTATGTCTTTGATAACGCTACACGCGTCGTTCGGGGTCAAAGGAACTTCCTTTTCGTCGAGCAAGTTTTTCAACATCCTAGACAGTGAACCTAATCGTTGTAGTGTAGTATTAGGGTAAGCCACGGGAATTGATATCATTCTCTAGGGGAATAGGAATGCTAGTGAGAAGTTACTACGCTAAGGTTGGGGTTGAGGAAGATTATTTTTTATCTTTTTTATGTTTTTAGGAAATAGAAAAGTACGAATCTCGGGGTATTGGATTTGGGGGTTGGTATTTCTACCAATTACTCTACTCGTTTAATTATCTAATCTAAGGTATATGTAGTCTATGTCTAATTATTGTGTGCTCGTATGATGATTTAAAGATGTGTTTACTTAGGTTTTATTACTCTTTAATTATCTCCTATTGATGGTTGAATTGTCACGTCCTTATTCTTAATCGCGTTGTGTGTCTAAGGTCGTAGGGTATGCGTTTATCCCTAACTCTTTGAAACTACCAAAGGTTATTGCCTACAAAATCTCTAGGATTTATAAACTTAACACTAAGGTACTCTTCGGATGGTTTAGCCTACAATGACTCTAGGTACTATAAGCTAAGGTTCAACAAAGATTAATCAAGCATTAACTACACAATAGATGACCTATCGCTATACTAGATCATTAACAATTAAGATAAGAAACAACCAATCAATATTCAATAATTAAGTTTCATATTCCCTAAGCAAACACACAAGTAAATTAGCCGGACATGGGAAACATGCAAGCATACACACAATTAATTGAAGACATAATTGAATTAATGAAGTAAAACACTTATCTATATATAATATTACAAGTGCGACGGTGTCACCCTTTGATTTGTGACGCCGTCGGGTCACCGTTATTAGGGTTTTGTCTTGGCCACGTTAGTCTTGTGACGGCGTCACCTTATGCTTGTGACGCCGTCCCCTTCAGTCTCTGACGTCGTCTGGATCAACTCTAGGCCGTTTGAGTTGCGACGCCCTACTCTTTTAAAACCTGAAGCCGTCACTTGTAAATGAGCAATTTGGCTACTGAGTCGTCACAAAAGTTGTCCGACGGTGTCGCAGATAACACCTGACGCCATCACCTTTAGTTCCAGCAGCCTGAGTGTCTCGAATCTTTACTTTGGCCATTTTCTTCGTATATTCGCTCCTTTTCGTCCGAATAAGTGTCATTCCAACATTTTGCCTTCAAGATACCTAAAAAGTGAAAAGAACGATATTAAGTAATAACGGATACAAAAGTGATCAAATAAGGGCTTAAACGACCCTTCAAAAAGGTACATTTTAAAACATTATCAGTCTTCATGAGTTAATATAGAGCCATTAACTTGAGTGGAGATAAAAGCATAAAAGGTAGGATCTCCAATACCAGCAACCTTCTTCTTTGAACCTGCAGTGGTAACACTAGCATTACCAGTGGAAATATTAGAACCAGCAGTGGCAAAATCATCATCATAGTCATCTTCAGAATCATCACAGTCAACAAAGGTTGACAACAATGCTAAGCTGCTAGAGCTTGTACCAAGTTTCCCTGCCTTCTTCAATCTTTGTTCAATGAGTTTGAAGTTGTTGTAAAGATCATTGAGCTTCATAGTTTCAATTTCTGGTTTATTTTCCCAGACTGTAACATTAGTATGAAACTCAATAGGAAAACTTCTTAGAAACTTCAAACTGAGGTCTTCCTTTTCTACCTCAATGCCAAACACAGTCAGTTGTGTGACAATCTTCTGGAGTTTTGTGAAGATGCTGTCAAGTGAGTCATTGCTTGAAGCAAAGAAGTTTTCATAACTTTGCTTCAACAATGTCTTTTGTGTCTTCTTTGTAACATCATTGCCACCAAACACTGAGCAGATCTCTTCTAAAAGTTCTTTTGCTGTTGTGTATTTACTGAAAGCAATGATCTGGTCTTTAGGAAGAGTTATTAGTAACAAACTTCTGGCCTTCAGGTCATTCTTCTTCTTTGCTCTTTCATCATTAGTCTCAGGTACAGAAACTGTTACAACTTCTGTGTCACCAACTTTCTCAGTCTTCTTCACAGACTTGAAGGAATCACCAGTTAAGATGATTTCCCATAGAGCATAGTCTTGTATGAGAAAGTATTGCTCAATCATTATCCTCCACATCTCAAACTCATTAAGTTTGAGCTTAGGAAGCCTTGGAGCAGAGTTGGACTGGTTGTTTTCCATCTCCATTGATTTGAGTGAGTTAGTTAAGCTTATTCCTTGGATCTTCTAAATCAAAGTATCAAAACCTTCACTCTGATACCACTTGATGGATCTAAACACACACCTTGTGTTAGTGATACTTTGAGTTCTATTAATAAGCACGCGGAATATACTTAGTAATACTTAGAAGATGAATTATATAATGTAATATAAGTAAGAACAATTTAACATAAAGCTCCAATATTATTAAGAAATAATACGCGTGATCTTTCTTATCACTAGGGTTACACCTTGAAGCTTACGTGATTATATCGTTTTCTAAACAATGACCTAGGATCTCCTTTTATAGCACAAGGAGTCCTTTACAAGATAAGTATAATGCTAACAATATAGAATATACACAAGATCTTTTCTATACTTATCAATACACGGATACATAACAATTATCCTAATAGCAGTGGTAATATATGTACTGGCAGTGGTAATGAGTTTCCAATGCTAGTGTAATCTTTAGCAGTGTCTTCCACAAGACTATCAGTGGTAACTGTTAGCTTTATTCTCAACAATTGAGTTTGAGGTCTAAACTTATTAAAGGCAATCCAGTTTCCTTAGAATAATTTGGTATTTTAAAAGTGATATTTTCTTTTATGCACAAGGGATTCTTAAGCTTATCATCCAATTTTTTTCTAGAGACTTCTTCTAATTCTCTATCTTCCTCAGTGCACACAGCACAAGTGGGTTTCTGTCTGGGCTTAAGAATCTCATTTCCATCATAGATTACCTTTTGAGCTGCTCTAACAACTTTTCCATACTCGGGATTGGGTACCTCTAAAAGGGGGATGCTATGTTTATCGCTTAAGAATCTATGCTTAGTGATCATGTGAGCAGTCTGAATGGTGTTCCCTTGTATGTACAGTTTGTTTTCAAGTTTGTTTTTCAAGGTTTTTAGGTTGGAAAAGTCATTCAAAAGTTTTGATTCCTTAGCATTAAATTCCTGTTTAAGCACTTTGACATTTTCATGAAGTTCTTGCTTTTTCTTAACAGTTTTAGTAAGCTTTTCTTGTAAGGAGTTTAACTCTTGTTTTAACATTTCTTCTCTAAAATTACTTTTTCTAATGACTGTACGTATTTGGTTATCCATCTCCTGCTCACGGGTGGTCAATTCGAACTTAGCACGTTGTTCATATATAGCAACTTGTTCTTTATCGGCGTTTAGTTCAGAAATAACAGAATCATCAGGGGTACATGCAGTGAATTCAACAAAAATATAGTCATCATTGACTGCAGAAGATGCATTACTTGGTACAATTTCACTTTCATTTTGTTTCACATACTGCTCATATGGGACAACATTGATATTACCCATATTTTCAATATCTGATTCAATAATTTCAGTTGATTGTACTTTGTCATGCATCTTTTGCACATCAACATCATCGTATAGTTTTAATACCTCTGAGATGATAGATTTCCTGGAAGGAGTGGCCTGTTTAGGTGAAAAAGCCCTTGGAGTTACCATTGGTGAGATATTAGCCATGAAGATGGTCTGGGCAGTTGGTTCATCATCAACATCTGCATCAAATGCATCACAGTCTGCGTCTTGAAATGCATTGGGATTGTTCTGACCCATACCCTGCACTGGCTGTTCATCCACATCAGCATCATAAGTTTTGGCATTTCCCTCAGCAAGAAATAGCAATTCTTCCTCATTCAACATTGCTCCACTGTCTTGAGCTTGGACCAGCAGCATCTTGTCCCTGAAGTACTCTGCATTTTGTGGACGTTTTGGAAGAGTGCAATTCCTGGCGATGTGTTCTTCTCCACCACAATTGTAACATTTAATGGGCTTTACTTGACCTTGAGCTTTATTTCTTCCACGATTCTGATTACCCATATATCCACCACCACCACTAGCATTCCCATATCCATCTCCAACGTTCCCTTGCTTATTATGTGGAAGGTATGCATTTTGTCTTCCTTGCACATTTTGTACCACTATCTTTCCTTCTTTAACAGTAGCATGATTGTGAAGATTTGACGTAGTTCTGAGATGATTGTTGGTGTGTGGGGTGAGATTCAAGTTTTGCTAGACCATAAGAGCCAGTTGATTGACAACGTGTTCCATGACTGCTTCAGCATCAGGAGGCTTATACCCTGGATCATGAATGAGCTTGTGGTTACCATTTCCAGTAGGTATGACTTTTGATGCTTTGGTAGTAATCCCTACATTGGTGTAGAATGCAGTTGAGTCATTTGAAGAGCTTGCATCTCCAGCATTGGTATTGAACTTTTCCATGATCATTCGCTCAAACGAAGCATGTTTCTCATTTTGTAGTAAATAAGTATACAGTTGCTCATAATTGGTGTTCCTCAATCCTTTGTTAAGTTTGACTGCAGTGACAAATTTGTGCCATTCGGGATTCATGTTGTTCACAAACTTTGAATTTAGCTGGATATTTCGCATTGTTATTTTGATATTCCTCATGTCATTCACGAGCTTGTGGAACCTCACATAGTATTCAGTGACATTTTCTCCTGGGGTCATCTTGAAGTTCTCAAAATCATCATACATGTGTCTTCTTTAGTTAATTCTGAACCGGAGAGAAGCATCTTGACATTGTCCCAAACTGCTTTGGCTTTAGTGTTGTGATTGATTAACTTGTAGATGTCCTTTGGTAGACCCTAAAGTACAATGTTTGAAGCCCTAATATCGGCATCGTATCTCTTTTTCTCCTTGTCAGTAAGTTCATCATATGTTTTTGGTCTATCCAATCCTAATGTCACTGAGCCATCAGCAGCAGTTTCGAGTATGTCTCTGGTAGTCTCAACTTGGTACGGTCCTTCATCAATTGATTTGAGAATGTTGACCCCATTTTCTTTACCCAAGCAATACAACCTAATTCGTTGAGCCCATGAGTCATAATCAGTTCTGTCTAGCATAGGTGGACGAGTATCGGATCCAGCAGCTTGAACGTCTTCAGCAACAGAAGAGATGATAGTAGGTACGTTGGTAGACATGATTACTGATTCTACGAGATTTTAAAACTCTTTGATTAAACCGGGAAATAGATTCTTTCACGGGATTTTACTAAATCAAGAGAAAACCGTAAAACGTAACACGAAGAAAACACTAAATCTCAAGAGACAAATCGCTCAAAGTGACAAATCGCTTCAGCCAACAAATCGCTCAAAACAGACAAGTCGCTTGATAAGACAAATCGCTTAAACAATCAACTCGCTTCAATAAGCAAGTCGCTTAACCATACAAGTCGCTTAAACCAGCAAATCTCTTAAATGACAAATCGCTTAACCAAGACAAATGTCTTAAACTACAACTCACTTAAATAAACAAGTGGCTTAAAGTGACAAATCGCATCTCCGCATAAATCGCACAAGTATAACACTAGCCTGACAAATCGCTTAAACAAGCGATTCTCAACTGATACAAATCGCTTCCAACAGAGGACAAATCGCTCGTCAGAACAACTTTACGAGACACAAATCGCAACCTTTAAAACAACAAAAACGCCACTTTTAAATCCAAAAACAATCCAACCACAGTGATTCAAGCCATCCAAATCACAACCTAACCACTTATGATGATTCTAAACACAAAAGTACAATCAAAATCCAAACTTTAACACTAGAAATTGCCCAAATGATGCAAATACCACTAAACCTTTTCAAACCCAAAAACCATATAAAACCACTAGAAATCCAAGAACATATAAGAGGGATGATCAAACCATGGCTCTTGATACATGTAGGATCATAATATTTATTGTGTTGATGATTCGGGTGGTCTTGGATGATCAAAATACATGTTTGCCATAGTTAGAGAGTTAGTAGAGAGAGAGGGTGTTCTTGCTAGAGGTTTACACAAAAGTATGGAATATTAGATTGAAAGCACCACCCCTTCCATGGATGGAAGGGGTATTTATACTTACAAATACACGACCTCCTATCGGCCTGTGGATCAGGGATACAGTGGGTAAAGACCCGTCCTTCCTCCACGGTGTTGCACTAAACTATTTTAAGCTACTGACTAACTAATTAACTACATAATAACGTAAATAACGACAAGTCTACGAGCTAACTTATGCTAGATAATATTTGGGGTGACCGACTCTTCACTATGGAATTTTCTAATTCCTAACAATCTCCCCCTAAGGGAGGTCACCCCATGTTTTACATTTCGAATCCTAGCATTCTATTCTTGACTTTGTTCTTGAGCTCATAGACTTCAATTCTTCAATTCTGCAATCTTTGTGCTTAAGCAGTGACACTTCATAGTCTGCATATTTTGTACTTTTAGTGGAGGCCTTTAAATGATCCACATCTTTGATGATCTTCGAGCTTTCTTTGAGATCATCAGCCACAGTAAATCTCTGGATCACCCTTTATTGTGTTGCCATCATGTGAAGTTGTGACTTTCGGACCGACATGCTCACACTTTTGAATCATGACATCTTTCCATCAGAGTAGCGGAAGCCTTACTGGTTCATGATATTTGCAGCAGCGAAGCAGAAGCATAGTATGAAATATCAGAGCCAGGTTATGTAGATATGCACCAGTCATGATTTATTCAAATTAAGTGTGGATGCTGTGAGCATGTGGCTTTGGATTGACTCCTCAATTCTGATCAGCTGCAACCGTCCAAATGTACCTGCAAACAACAGTTAGCAATAAAACACACGAAAGTGTCTTTGATCACTTTCGTTGAATTGAGGTACACGGCCCACGGTTCCCCGTTGATCAGTACAAGTACTGCCTGTGATCAGGTAGGATTCCTAAGAATCTCCTTGACAGGGTTTCGCAGCTGTTCTAGCTGTTCTCAAACCGGAACGTCTCAAAGAAGACAACACGGAGTGAGTGAACAGCCGAATTGAGATTCACTGAGTGATGAAAAATGATTTGAAAAACAATCGCGTATTTCTTGAAGAAAGAGTTTTGCAATACGACGAAGGTTTTATGAGAAAGATCAATTTTCAATCAAAATACTTTTTGTATTAGAGAATGAGTATACATTCGACGTGCTAGCGAAAAGAAGAGATTCGCACATCGAACGGTTTTTCTAAAAGTATTTTTCAATCAGAGATACTTTTTGAATTGGAAAACATAAGTACACATTCGAAGTGCTAGAGAAAAGAAGGTTTGCACATCGAATGGTTTTTCCAAAAGTATTCGTCAATTCCATTCCTGGACCAAGGTTGATTCACGAGTGAATCTCCCCATTGTTTCTATCCAGTTGTCACAAGCTTGATCTTACGAGAAGATTTCACATGTCACCCACCAAGAGCTTGTTTGATGTTGGCTCTAGAAGGATTTCCATCTTCATCGTGAATATTTTCATACCACTCAGATGTTCAGGCAATACCACAAGGATAATGCGTAGGACTCTTAAAATATATTCTTACTTTCCACATTGTGTGAAACAGCAAGTCTTCAAGAATAGTGTCCTAATGAGATATTGTGGATGATCTCTTGGCTCTAGACTCAATAGTGCACATTTGGTTCCTGTGCCGGAGACTAGGGAGAGGGTCTCCTTCTTCAATATCAACAATCTCTAAGAGAAAGTCAATAGATTATGTCGGTTCCCCGTGAGAATGAAACAAGCCCTTTTAAGAGGAACTTGAGTAGCTTGGGAAGTTTGGTGCAGTGCATCACTGGGTCCATGATGTCTTGTCTTCAATACCAGTGTTACCTTAGTAAACACCAGTAGCATATGTATTGAACCCGGTTACTGCCCTAAGGTTGAATTATTGGAGGGCTATTTCTTTTCACCCTTTTCATATTCATTTCTTTTTCATTCTTCAACCCCTTCAGTGCTTACCGAGACTTCATTACTAGAACCTTGTTGGGTTTATTCCAGTACTAGCTCTGTCTCAGTCCGCACTCTTCCCATATTCTCATTTTTCTCCTTTTTTCAATATACCTAAGGACTCTACACTATCTAGTGTATTGTCACTGGGTAGATCCCTCCGGTTCTGGCGGATCGTGGGAACAAATACCTAACCTAACCATCCTTATAACACCATGCATAAAGTAAATTTGGTCGGTCTTTTGGTATTGTTCATTCCTTCTCGAAACCAATTGAAAAATCATTTGGAAAACTAATCAAGGTACTTGTGATACGAGATCAAAGTATTTTGTACCTTAATAGTTTTGATCATTTAGAAAACCTCCCCCTCAACATGTGCGTATGATTTAGAAATTGTTTAGCACAAGGAGGCAAGAGGACTTTGAAATATTTTCTTTGATCACAATTTTCATACAAAAAAGCCATTTGATTTTCATGGTAAAATTCTCCCCCTCAATATGTGCATAGGATAAGTGAATCATTTTATCACATAGAGGAAAGAGTTCTTTTGAAACACATCCACGATCACAAAATCCATTAATAAAACCATTTGAAAACTCAATCAAGGTACTTTAAAAATCTCTTTAAAAACTTTTGTACCTCGATAGTTATGCTCCCCCTCAATATGTGCTTCAAGATTCGAAAGCGTTTAGCACATATGAGAGAGCAGCGTGCACAGTTAAATTAAAACGATCACCTTTTATCAAATTTCATTATTAAATCACAAATTCTCCCCCGATCAAAAATATCAAACCCTTTGAGATTTTGGATCCCAAGTGATTTAATTAGGTTCATGGGAGAAAATGTGGCCTTGTTTAAATACTCATCTGGTTTTTGGATAAATCCTCCTCCTCAACATGTGCATTATGTATATTGAAATCGTTTGGCACATGGAGGCAGGAGTGCCTTTAAAGGACTAAAAACCAATTCCATTTAAAACAGATTTGAGATTTAAATCACGATCTCTACCCCGATCAGAAATATCAAACCATTTGAGATTTGTGATCCCACCTGATTTAAATCATTTAGAAAATTTTGGGGAAAGACGTGGCAAGATTCAATTTTGAAAGATGACAGATAAGGACCATTTTAAGACATTAAAGATTGTTAGTGTCAGGTTTGATAGTTTTTAAGAGATCTTTTAAGTAAAACAAAACAATTTCACAATCAAACAATAACAGAAAAAATTTCATTTTGAAAGACCTTGATTCTAAAGAAAAAATCATACCATGACATAACATTAAATCTTTAGATCACCACATTTTAACGTACAAACCGGAACTTTTATGAAGAAATATTGTTTGAAAATATTATATTTTAAATCACTCTCCCCCTCAATCGATGACCGAAGTCGATAATTGAGTGACTTAGGTTTTGATAAAAATGAAGTCCGGTGATTTTCAAAATTAAGTCCAATTTATTTTCAAAACAGTATTTTTCCATTTTCAAAAACAATATTATTCAAAGTTTTAGAAAAATGGTATCATCACTATTATCCCTGCACAAAGATACGTTAGGTGGATGAGAAGCTTCCGTTTTTGTTGCTGTAGGGTTTGGAAGAAAAACCATCTGCAGATGCAGTGAGACTTCTTCTTACGTTGCATTTTGAATGCCAACTGAGGTCAAATTAAGTTCCGTTTCTTCAATCACTTAGAAGAAAACCATCTGTTGATGCAGTGAGACCTCTTACGTTGCATTTATGCCAACTCTCCATAGAAGTCCAATTAAGCTCCGTTTCTTCATTTGTCAACCCAAGATATAGTTACCCTTTCCTTTTGGCATCCAATCATCTTCAATTGTGGGATCCGGATTGGGAACATTCTTTTATACCAATATACCTGCATACGTTAGTGAACACACATACAAATATATGATGGTCGACATCACCCAAACAAAAATCGACTAATTAAAGTCAATTCAACATAACAATCAGATCATATAAGTCATGGGGTTTATGTGTTAATCAAACTCTAATCATCTAAACCTAACAATCATATCCTAAATTCCTAGTCCTTCGACACAGGCAAATATCATTTTTAATTAAGCACGTAGGATAATTAAGAGAGCTCGTTAGATGATATAGATTTGAAAACATTCTCCCCCTCAATCAATGACTTAAATATCTGAAAAGTTTAAAAGCGCTGAAGTCATTGATTGAGTTTTCAATTTTTATAAAAACTTTGAATTTGATTGTTTTTAAAGCAACTCATTTACCACCAATTTTTGAAAACAACAAATATTTTTCTGAAGAATTTTAGACGGAAAAACATTTGTGTAGGAACAGCAGTCCTTTGACATACTTTCCTCAAATTTTTTTAGGATAAGTGCACGAAATATTTGAAAAATTGTTTTAGCGCAACACTTTCCTTTCTTTTGAAGAGCGGGTTGCTATCTGAAATAATAGCAAGCCATTTTTTGAAGCGCGGGTTACAGTCTGAAATAACTGTAAGCCATTATTTGAAGCCCGGGTTACAGTCTGAAATACCTGTAAGCCATATTTTGAGACATGTTTTGGAAAAGAATATTTACACCTCCTGCTCGAACTTCATCTAAAGTCCCGTGCCATTATTGAATGACATTTCTAAGACCGTAGATGTTATCGATACCAGAAGACATGTCTTGAGAAAACATATTTTTGGTATTTTTAAAATTTTCTGATTTTTATGGATTTTTGAAGATTTTATATTTTTCTATTTTGTTTTTCTGGTTTTATATTTTTGTATTTTGCTTTTTGAAAAATATATACACAGATAGAGTAGATGATTTAATTTAAGAGGATGATGATACGAGTACCGAGATAAGGATATCAAGCAGCACGTCATAGAGGATATAATTTGTCATCTCTTAAACATTCACCACCAAAGCTTCCAAGACTCTTGAATCGAAGAGAGAAATTGAGCCAGTTGAAAGTGAGACATTGGTAGCTTCCCCCCAAACCGAAAATCCATTAGATGAGCAGATTCGAAGCTATATTTCAAGCTTGCTTTAGCCAGGTGCACATAGAAGCACACCATTATCATAAATCCCGCTGCTCTTTTTAAGAACGATAATCTAGATTCTTCGTTTGGGGTTATATCATCAACAAGAACAGCAACGTATCATCCCACTCTTTAAATAATCTTCTCAACTTCCATTACCACTGAAGTCTGAAGCAATCCATTCCAAAAAATTTGTCAAGAGACCACTTCCCCCAAGTAGATGAATTGATGCAGTCAGTCTCTTAGACTAGAGCTCACGAACCCGAACACACAAACCCGAAGACAAAGAAACTTATACCATCTTCTTATTAGATTAAGTCCAATAGCTAAAGAATAACCCCGATGTATACTTTTCTCTCCCCGTGAAGAAAGTGCATGAAGCTCAAGAACCCGAAGTACCCGAATGCCCAAAGAGAGAACAACCGATAACATTGAAGAAGCAGGCCAAATCACTGATTATCTCTGCGGATGACAATCTCTGTGGATGTCCACTCCGGAATAAGTGATTACATCTCCGAATCACTGATTAAGCCCTCAAGTGGAACAACTGAGCATCCCCAATGTACACAATCTCTCTCCCCTGATGAATGCGATAGCATCATCACACACTTGTGTACCTCTTTTTATCATCAAAAACTAACTCTTCCATCTCTTCCCCCACATAGTTGAAATAAGAACACTAAACGCTATGAGTCAAACCTTGAGTGTCTCTGCGGTAATGACATTCGTCTTCCCGGGATATCTTCAATCACTTAGAAGTATTAAGCTCATCAATGTTTACTCGCGTTTAGATGCTTGTCTCCTTCCCCCTTGCTGGTTTTGACACTTCAGAATCAGCAACATCTTTGTAAGTCCGTGTACTAGAAATATTTTGAGAAGAACATCATTAGCTCAGATGTATCTGTGAGAGTCAACTTGCTGAAGAATAACGTGAGCAAGTCTAATTAGGGATTAAATTCGACATTTCACTCTCCCCCAATTATTGCTCTCCCCTAAACTGACAATCTTTATGATGAATGCTTGAATTATGAAGAAGTCTTTTGATCAATAAATGCAACACGTCTTTAGTCTTCTAACATGCAACAGAAAATGTAGAATAGACTGTAGACTCGACCTTCTTCAAGATTGTCCAGTTGGGGAATAGATAGTTAACATCTTCAACTCACCAAAAACAAGAACATCACCAAAAGCATCCCAATCAACTTACATCTTGCAAATCCCCTTAACTAAAATCCCTCCCAATCAAACAAGAACAGAAAGATGTTCATCAAGGAAATCAGCAATCATGCCGCAACGAACACACAAGATGGTAACACCAAACTACCAATCACATCAAACAAGAACAGATAGATTGTTCGGAATCATCATGTTGATGTATACGTGAAGCATTAACCGGAAGCACTTTGTCGATAAACTCATCAATCCGAGTGAAGATGTCAACCAACGGCTCTTAGAAGAGAGAAAACTCCATGTAAAGATGACCCGATATGATAAGAAGAGGCTCGGTTCTTACATGAGTTTAGAGCCGTATGACCATTAATTCTCAAATATCAATCAACAATGCAAAAAATTCACACTTCTTCTCCCCCTCAAGAATTGCATACGGAGATGCCATTCTTGATTAAATAAGTGAAATCATCCAAAAGTATTCTATTCACACTTCTCCCTCGCAAAATTAGCACATGATGTCGCCATCGTCATTATAGTTGAGCAAGTGGAATAAGAAAAACAATCAATGGTAGCCCGGTTCACTTGATAACTGAAGCGCATGGAAAAAGTATGAAGCATGTTGATGAGAATGGTCATTAGTGAGAAGATTTCTCTTCTTCAGAAGATAAAGCGCACTGAAGCGTACACTTTTCTTTTCTTTTGAGTACGAGGCATGAACTGTTGTGTTCATACGTCATAAGAAGATTTCTCTTCTTCGGAAGATAAAGCGCACTGACACGTACACCTTTCTTTTCTTTAGAGAACGAGGCTTGAACTGTTGTGTTCATACATCATAAGAAGATTTCTCTTCTTCGGAAGATAATGCGCACTGAAACGTACACATTTCTTTTCTTTGGAGTACGAGGCCTGAACTGATGTGAACAGACGTCATAAGAAGATTTCTCTTCTTTTGAAGATAAAGCGCACTAAGACATACACTTTTCTTTTCTTTAGAGTACGAGGCATGAACTGTTGTGTTCATACGTCATAATCTCTCTCTTTTCAGCTCTCTTAGCAAAACATGTAATCAACCCATTATCATTCAGTAGGCTCTTTGTAGTGACAGCTGATGGAGATAACAAAGTATGACGAATTTGACCCTGAAGTAAACTAACCCGAACTCGTGACTTAAACTTGCACATATGTAACAAAGAGCGGTGCAGATTTCCATTAGCATCTCTAAGTACTCTCTAAGTACTCTATACTCATCATCCAACCAACCATCAAGTAATAGACGTACTTTACCTCTTGAAAATCCACAATTGAATGTGACACTGAGCACTACAACGTAACTCCTTAAAGTGATAGTTATCTTGTGGTGGTAAGAGCCCAATTCCCCCAAGTGGTAAAAGAAAAGGTAAAAGTCACCCAACAATAACTAGATTTCCAAGTCTTTGTTTTTGATAATAGGCTCGAACAAGGATCATGAAGAATCTTCATCCAACCATCCCCGATACCTTCAGATACTAAGTACACTCGCCCGTGATATTTCACTTCAACCTCAAATAAATAATACTAAATTAACGTCGTTGTCACATCTTCTGAACTGCTCAAATCTAGCCTTCTTTGACATTTAAATGAACTTTGATAATGGTTTCATCCCGACCATGGCTACAAGCACAGAACCCCGTAAAACCAAGTAATAACCATACTGCCATGACAAATATCCAAACACACATCCAATTCATGAAATACACCCTTTTTATCCCTTCTTTGAAGCAGAAACCGTAGCACCAGCATCAAGTAAGATCCAGAATTACACTTTCTCTTCTCCAAGATGGTTCCATCAATACGGGATTTTACAACTCTATGGTTTAAACCGAGAAATAGTTTCTTTCTCGGGATTTTACAAAACCAAGAATAAACCGTAAGATAGATCCGGAAATGCACTTTACAATTGCCATGATATTTCCATTGTCACGGGATTTTACAATTCTATGATTTAAACCGAGAAATAGATTCTTTCGCGGGATTTTACAAAATCAAGACAAAACCGTAAACAATGTCAGCTTGATAAATGTTATGACAAATTTGGTTTCGGTGAATATCTGTTTTAGGGGAACACGCTGCGGTTCATCAACGGTTCATAATCCAACATCAACAACATCATCAACCATCCAATAAACACTTTGGTAAACACATCATTCATGCATTCTGTCGGCTATTGTAGTGACCACATGGAGAAGTAAACCCGACATACCAAACTTGATCATGAAGTAAAATTCCCCACATTTGTTACTTAAACTTGTACTAATCCTCGTGAAAAAGAAACGGTGTACCCAATGTACAAAACCTCTTGGCGTATCCTCAACTACGTGAGACACCGAAGTGATAGTTACTTTGTGGGTTAAGCGAGAAAGAATCACAACCGTAACTAAATAGCCAAGTCTTTATCACACTCTGTAAATGCTCAAACAAGCCATCTTCGCGGAAGGGTCAGAAAGAAGACGAAATAAGTAAACACGCCCGGAAAACCGCACTTCAAATTCCAGATAAGAAATATCGATCACAAACAACCCTGTAGTCACCTTAGATCCAATGACAATTCTCGCCGTGATATAATACTTTACTTGAAAATGTATACACCAAAGTGCCAAACGATATAACATCACGAATCTTAGCATCATACCCAATCTCATCATCCAAACTCATTTAATCCAAGTCTCATAAAATCCAAATCTCGAAAAGCCCATCTGAAAAAAAATCAACCCATCACATGAATTACACAAGCCAGGTGCAATCATATCCATCCAAATAATGCACAGCCCAACTGATGTGCCCGGTAGGTGCAAGTTTTAAATTTATAAAAGGTGAATTACCAATTTTACCAATAACACATACGAGCAAGTATACTCGTCCGTTATAGCAAGATTATGAAGGTAAGTCGGGATCGTTCGCAGGGATTTGAGTGAATCAGAGCACAAGTTTAAATTAACGGAGTCGATCAAAAACATATAACAAAGCAAATAGATATAATGAAATTCAGATGATTAAAAACTACACTTGCTTAAACTAGTATCATATCATAGATTAATGTGATTGTATTAACTACTTAACATGTTGGTTGTGATAATTAGTTGAAAACTAATCTATTGTTCTTACAAGTTAAACCTTCGTCAAGATTTTAGTTCATAAAAACAAGCATTAAGTTTAACCAATCAATTCAAGATCAATTCAAGTTTCATAAGTCTACTTTCATAAACTTAAACACAAAAACATCCACTTGTTCATCAAATTGCTTAAGAAATGGTCAATACAAAAGGTACCCGATCATAGACAAAAGGCTACAATTAATTTTCAACAACTAATCTTACGACCATTTAGATGTTTCCAACCAATCCAGTTTGATAATCAAAAAGCGTTTCTATTACAACCACACCTTAGTTCCTTTGTATAATCAATAATAATGGGTAAAAACAATCATCCATAGACAAAATGATTATGACTAGTTGAATAATACGAAGTTCTTTCGACCCCAACGATAGTTACCAATTAGCCAAACTTGATTAACAAATGTCACTATGAAACTTTAGCACAATTGGATCTTAGAATCAACTTGAAATTGAATTAAAACATGTTAATACAATCACTAACTAATCATATAATAATCAACATCATTTAAGCAAGTGTATAAAGAAACTAGCCACTCATAGCAAACATGAACATAAACTCATAATTTTGATCATTAGAAAACATGATTAAAAGTCTTACAATGCTTGGAATAAGATTACAAATGATGAAGTAATGATTCCCAAAGGATCGTGGTGGACTTCTTAGTGTTTCGGCTTCCAACGGTGGAACTTCTGGAACTCCAAACTTCTCTGGATTTCTAAGGACGAATTTCAGGAGGTTAAGGCTTGGTTTGATGAGTAGAGAGCTTTGTAATTGAAGTGTGTCTAATATGCTCACATTTAGCCTCTATTTATACTAATTCCAAGGCCTAGGGTGTTAAATGCTTGACTTGGCCTCCAAGGAGTAAGGAAGGGACTAGAATACACCAAGAGAAGGACCTAGAATCGTTTGGATGCAAAGGGAAAGCTTAGTGATGAAGATTTGACAACTGCAGCTTCTCCAACCGGATCGGTCATACGACCAACCGATCCGGTTGGTCTTCAATAATAACACACCGACCGATCCGGTTGCGGGTTGCGACCGATCGGTCGGTCATGGCAAAAACATGTATTCCGACCAAATGCCAACCGATCCGGCTGAAGGTGTAACCGGATCCGGTTGGATCTTCTGAGATAAGAAACTTGAACTTTCTCTCTTCACTCTGACTTGTAGAACTTGGTTCTTCAATCACTAAGGTCTTCAAAGGTACTTGGGATTTAGCTTAACTGAGACGGGAATCTTCGATTAACTGCATATTTCCACATTTTCCTCCATTTCCCTGCACTTGGTTATGAATGCTAGACAAACATATCTAGATATGATTAAGTGCTAAAATCTCACAAATATAACCAAATAACAGATATAAAAGTACACACAATGCTACTAAAAACATGCACAATCTGAGTGTTATCAAATTCCCCCACACTTAAACTTTGCTTGCCCTCAAGCAAATCTAGGACAAACATCCACTGGGATAAGATCGTGATTATGAAAAATGTGATGCAAATCAACCAAGTATAAATACTAGAGAAGATTCATCAATTATGCTTATAAAGGTGAAACATCAAGATGTTTGACAATATCCAACGATTTTCTTGCATGATAAACATTTCAAAACACCTCACGAAAAATAATGGAATATAATTCACTCAATCACTCATTTTTAGTGGAGTAACAAGATAAATCACACTCATTGCTCAGTCATGATTAGATTATTACCATAAGCTTGTACAAGAAACAAAACTCCACCGACGTGGCGTGAGCACCAAGTAAAAACATCTAAAGAGGGCTTTTATTCGGGTTATAATGATAGGCTAAGGGTTAAGGGTATGGATAAGGCATGGGAATGTTATAATGAAATTGGTGTTAAAATAAAAATGAAATCAAGTCTAATACCTATGTTGCTAGCTATCAAACATTCCACGAACCAAATAAACGATTATAGCTTTGCTTTCTTCTTTTTCACTTTCCACAGCTTTTTGCTTTGCCATGATAATTATTCTTCGATCATAGCACATTGGCTATTATTTCCATACTTTCAACACAATTTTTTTTTTTTTTTTTTTTTTTTTTTTTTTTTGAACATAAACTCAACACATGGCTCAATCAATCACATATGATGTGGTACTCATAATCATTTGAACAATCTTCACTTTCCATGAAACTAGCAACCAACCGTTAGACATTGATAAGGGGTAGGCTAAGGTTTAAAATGTCAAATCTTTTTGTATTTTCTGAGTGAAGCAAAAATGAAAGGGATGGCTCAGAACGTGTAACTAGGGGTATCTAGTGCTAAAAGTGAGCACTACAAATGGGTCCATGTGGGTGGTTAACTAACCGATGAGGCTAGCTAATATATCATTAGATGAAAAATGGAAGGCCATTTGGGTTAAATCCTAAGTTGCCTCTTTATCACACGAATTCACTTATATCGCACGAATGCAATCTCACTGCGGTCTAGTAATGATTTACAAGCACAAGTTCTAGAATAAATAAAATCACCGGCACACTCATAGCAAAAGATCTAAGCATAAAAGGTGTATGCTAATAAGAAATAGGCTTAAATCCTCACATTTTAGTGGAAAGGGTATAATATGTGTTAGCAAATGTTTATCGATCCAAAAATGGATTGCAATAGTAATCGGAACACATCTCGATGTTTCAAATATTACCAGTTTTTACCAGTGGAATGATCCAGTTATTCTAATAGATAATCCTAAAAGTGTGAAAACAACTAGATCACAAGGGCAAACAAAATTTTAAATTTAAGCATGAAAACTCTAATTTTTCCTATTCACCCCCCCACACTTAAGTTAGACATTGTCCTCAATGATAAACGAACTTAAAAGTATAGAAATAGGGAAAATAGAGATGAAACCAGATATGTCAACGAGTTTATCAGCTTAAAATTCTTTCTTCATTCCTGGCGTCCATTAGAGAAATCATCACCTGCACACAATCTTATAAACAAACAAAAGATTTTATTAAAAGGTGGCACCCCCCCCACACTTAAGTTCAACCAAAGGTTAAGACTTTGGGGAGTGACCACAGAAAATCAAATCTGAAACACACGGGTTGCCTCCCGAGAAGCGCTTGTTTTATTACCGAGTCATCAGCCTGACTCGATTCTTCCCGAATTTATTTAGCTGCAAGGGCAGCTTTGAACATTTTATAGAGTTCGGGGATGTACATGAATTCTTCACCAGTATCTTCAATATCGTTCCAGACGAATTCAGCAGTTGGTTTCCACGGAATAGTTTGTGGAATTCTTCCAGGAAATGGTGCTACAAAGGTGATAGTTTCGAATTCATTCTCATGGTGTCTCCAGGACACTGCCGCAACTGAAACTTCATTCGTTTGCTCCTTATCGTAGTATAACTTGATTCGGTGTCCATTAACAATGAAACTTCCACCTTGTTTGTCATAGAGTTCGACATACCCAGATGGATATCCATGTTTAACGACATATGGTCCAAACCATTTTGTTCTGGCTTTATACAGTTTGGAGTTTTCATAAGCTTGGAGTCTTAATTCATCTAGTTCGTGCAATTGCAGAAATCTTTTCTCTCCAGCTATTTTGAGATCGGTGTTACATTGTCTGAGCGCCCAATAAGCACGATGTTCAACTTCGAACGGCAAATGACAAGTCTTCCCATACAGGAGTCTGTACGGAGTTGTACCAATTGGTGTTTTATAAGCCGTACGAAATGCCCACAGAGCATCATCAAGTTTCCTTGCCCATAAAGACGGATTGTCTTTTACGGTTTTTTCCAGTATTCTTTTGAGAGCTCTGTTGGTATTTTCGACTTGACCACTAGTTTGTGGATGATAAGCAGTTGCAAATCGATGATGAACTCCATATCTTTTCATGGTTTTTTCCATTTGTTGATTGCAGAAATGAGTTCCACGATCGCTTATGAGTGCTTTGGGAATTCCATAACGAGCGAAAAGCTTTTTGAGAAAATTAACGACGACACGAGCATCGTTTGTTGGTAAAGCTTCAGCTTCTGCCCATTTGGACACGTAATCTATAGCAACGAGAATGTATTTGAATTTGTGGGATTTAGGGAAAGGTCCCATGAAATCTATTCCCCAAATATCGAATATTTCACACACTTGAATGCTTGTTAACGGCATTTCATCCCTTCGAGAGAGATTGGTGGTTCTTTGACAAGCGTCACAGTTTTGAACAAGTGTATGTGCTTCTTTGAATATTGTTGGCCAATAGAATCCAGCATCAAAAACTTTCTTAGCTGTGGTGGAAGGACCATAATGTCCCCCAGTTGGGCCATGGTGACATTCGTCAAGAATTTTACGAGTTTCGGAACCAAAAATACATCTTCGGATCATCCCATCGGGACACATTTTGAAAAGATATGGCTCTTCCCAAAAATAGTATTTAAGTTCTGAAAAGAATTTACTTCTTTGAGCATGAGTTAGTCCTTTTCTGAGAATTCCTCCGGCGAGGTAGTTTGCAAAGTCAGCAAACCAAGGATCGTCATTTCCGTCGATGGTCATGAGAGTTTCATCGGGAAAATAATCATCGATTTCTTCTTCTTTTAACTCCTCAAGATTAGGATTTTCGAGACGAGATAAGTGATCAGCAGCAAGATTCTCTGCTCCTTTCTTGTCTTTGATTTCGATGTCAAATTCTTGGAGTAACAAAATCCATCGAATAAGGCGTGGTTTAGCGTCTTGCTTGTTGAATAGATATTTGAGTGCTGAATGATCGGTAAAAACGACTGTTTTTGAGAGCACAAGATATGATCGGAATTTGTCAAAGGCAAAAACGACAGCTAGTAATTCCTTTTCGGTGACGGTATAATTTTGCTGGGCACTATTCAGTGTCTTGCTTGCAAAATATATGGGCCGAAAGTGTTTCCCTTCGCGTTGTCCTAAGACAGCTCCAACAGCAAAATCGCTTGCGTCACACATAAGTTCGAAAGGTAGTGACCAATTAGGTGAAACCATGATCGGAGCACTAGTAAGTTGAGATTTTAGTGATTCGAAAGCTTTTATGCAATCATCATCGAAGTCAAAGATAGATTCTTTCTCAAGAAGTTTTGTCATTGGACGAGATATTTTGGAAAAATCTTTGATGAATCTGCGGTAAAAACCAGCATGTCCTAAAAAACTTCTAACGGCTTTGACGTTGGTTGGTGGTGGAAGTTTTGAGATGACATCGACCTTTGCTTTGTCGACTTCCATTCCGGCACTAGAGATTTTGTGGCCAAGCACAATTCCTTCGGTTACCATAAAGTGGCATTTCTCCCAGTTGAGAACAAGATGTGCAGCTTCGCATCTTTCAAGCATTTTATCGAGATTAGAAAGGCAAGTTTCGAATGACTCTCCAAAGACTGAAAAATCATCCATGAAAACTTCCATGGAGGTTTCAAGCATGTCTTGGAAGATGGCGATCATACACCTTTGAAAAGTTGCGGGAGCATTACAAAGACCAAAAGGCATACGCCGATATGCGTAGGTTCCAAAAGGACAAGTAAAGGTGGTCTTTTCTTGATCGTTAGGATCGATGGGAATTTGGAAATATCCTGAAAATCCGTCGAGGAAACAAAAGAATTTATTTCCCGCTAGTCTTTCAAGCATTTGATCCATGAATGGGAGTGGAAAATGATCCTTTCTGGTGGCTTTGTTTAACTTACGATAGTCAATACAAACACGCCAACCGGTGACAGTTCTAGTCGGAACTAACTCATTTCTCTCATTAGTTACAACCGTCATTCCTCCTTTCTTTGGAACACAGTGAACAGGGCTTACCCAAGGACTATCCTCAATTGGGTAAATGATTCCAGCATCAAGAAGTTTAATGATTTCCTTTTTAACAACTTCTTTCATGTTGGGATTGAGTCTACGTTGACGTTCTACCACAGGTTTAATCCCTTCTTCGAAATTGATTTTGTGTTTGCAAAAATTAGGACTAATTCCTGGGATATCAGATGTTTTCCAAGCAAAAGCTTGTTTGTGATTTTTGAGTACGGAAACTAAACTTTCTTTCTCATCATCCTCGAGTAATGAAGATATGACTACTGGAAGAAGTGAGTTCTCCTCCAGATAAGCATATTCAAGATGATTTGGAAGAGGTTTGAGTTCGAGATCTGTGGGTGGTTCTTCGATAGAGGATTTTATTCGCATTTTTTCATTGAAAGTGATTTCCTCAAAATTTTCTTCCTCTTCCTCTATTTCTTCTTCTTCTGAGTTATCTTCTTCAAATTCTACTTTCATGAAATCATCAAATTCTTTGTCAAAATCTGTTTCATTGATTTTTTCAGAAGTAGTCATGAATGGATCGGATTCGTTAAGTAATGCATCTAATTCCTCATCAGTGACTTCATCAATAACATCGACGTTAAAACAAGTGTCATCACTGGAATGTGGGTAGCGCATTGCTTTATCGATAAGAAAAGTGATTCGATCTTCCCCAACTCCAAGGTTGAGTTCTTTTCCTTTAACTTTGATGATTGCGTCGGCGGTGTTTAGGAAAGGTCTTCCCAAAATGAGTGGGACTTTACTATCTTCTTCCATTTCCAAGATTACAAAGTCCACGGGAAATATGAATTTACCGACTTGAACAAGCATATTCTCAGCAATTCCCACAGGATATTGATAGGAATGATTTGCCAATCGAATGCTCATTTTTGTTGGTTTCAGGCTGTTGTTGCACAACTTGGAATAGAGTGAATAAGGCATCAAATTGATACTTGCGCCAAGATCGGCTAAAGCATCACATTTAACGTTATTCCCGAAAGTACATGGAATAAGAAAGCTCCCAGGATCTCCGAGCTTTGGTGGAATTTTGTTTTGAACTATGGCTGAGCATTCTTCGTTAAGAAAAGTTGCTGATATTTGCTCAAGCTTGCTTTTGTTATTAAGAAGTTCTTTCAAGAATTTCCCGTAATTGGGCATTCCGGCTATAACATCAACGAGAGGAACATTGAGTCTAACCTCTTTGATTATTTCGATAAACTTCTTATAACGCTCTTCCATCTTCTCTTTCTTTAGGCGTTGAGGATAAGGAATTTTCGGTGTATACGCCTTGACTGGTGGAATGTCTTTCTTTTTGGTGGTTTGAGTTGTGTTTGGTTCTTCGTTTTCATCCTCACTATCAACGGTGATAGGAGTATTAGGATTAGGTGGTGAATCGTACGAGAGACCACTTCTTGTGAAAACAGCATTGATATGTTCATTTCGTGTTTGGGGTGGACGGTACGTCTTATCATTTGATGGTTTTGGATTGGATTGAGTGTTACTTGGCAATGAACCAGATGGTCTAGAAGAATGTTGGTCAGAAAGTCTGCCAAGCTTGTTTTCAAGATCTTGGATAGATGCTTGATGATTTTTCTGTCCTTGCTCAACTTTGGCTTTAAGATTGAAAAATTGATTTTTGATAAAATCATTCGCGGATTTTTGACCAGCCACGAATTCTCTCATGGTTTTTTCGAATTCAGTTTCTTCTGTCTTTTTGTCGGAAGTTTGATGTGGTGGATCGTCAGTTCGTGGTTGAGAATCACGGTTGTCATCCCTTGGTCGGCGATCTTGCCAATTTCCAGAATTTCGACCATAATAATTACTACGATATCCTCCTCCACGGTATCCTCCTTGAACGTAATTTGCTTCTCCTTCTTTTGGTCCACCCATAGGTTTATCGTCGCATTCGGACGATGGGTGATTTCCTCCACAATTGTTGCATCCATCTCGCATTTCTTTCATTTCATCTTTGATATCCTTGTATTGCGAGTTGATTTGTGAGGTTAACGCTTCCATCTTCTCCATGAGTTTTGAGGTATCGGTGTTTTCGACAAAAGCAACGGTTTTTCGGAGAGGTTTGGTTTTGGAATCTTTGGACCAATCAAGTTTGAGAAGTACTCGATCTTCGAGCAATTGATGTGCATCGTTGGGAGTTTTATAGAGAAAAATTCCTCCAGCATCAAGGATGCCTTGAGAGATTTCATCCAGTCCATGGTAAAAGATTTGGATAATGGTTCCTTTTGATAATCCATGTCCATGACAACTACGAAGCAAATCTTTCATTCGAAGCCAAGCTTCGACAAGTGATTCGTTTGGGTTTTGGTTGAAAGCACGAATTTCTCCCATTAATCGATCAAACATGGCAGGTGGAAAGAATCGGCTTACAAAAGCTTGCCTCATCTCCTCCCAAGTATTGATGATTCCTGGGGTTAATTCATTGTGCCATACTTTAGCATCTCCGGCGAGTGATGATGGAAAAAGTTTGAGTTTAATGGAATTGACATCGGTGTCGCCATAACGAAACATGCCGCAAATTTCGATGAATTCGGCAATGTGCTTATGCGGATCGGCCCGCGCACGGCCATCGAATTGTCGGTCTTTGATCATAGAAAGGTGATGTCCCTTCACGGTGAAGTTGTCACCAAGGTTAATAGCAACAATAGCACTTTCGGGTGTTGGTGCTACGGTTCGGTTTGTTCCCCACATAGGTTGATCGTCCGCCATGGGAAAAGGCAAATTGGTGAAAGGGTTGTAAACAACTTTGGCTTCAATGAGGTTATCAAATGGTGGGTTTGGTACTCTTGGTATACGGTTTTCCAATGGTATGAAACGTGTTCTCCTTCTTCTTCAAATCAAACGTTCTGGGTTGGTAAGAGGTGTAATTGGTTCTATTCCCGCTGCTCGAGTGTTCATACAATGTCCTAGAGAATCCAGGCAATATCTAAACACACGGACAAACAACGAAAACAGTTTATATGGAACAGAGGAAGGTAACCGGATCGGTTGCGGGATGCGACCGATCGGTTAGATCAGTGGATTGATGGGCAAACACGTAACCGATTCGGTTGAGGGGCAACCGGATCCGGTTATGGTTTCTGTAAAAAATTTTTTTTTTTTTTTTTTAGGAATCGGCTGAGGGAAATTCAAAAACTTGTTGAAACACAATCAAATCCCCGGCAGCGGCGCCAAAAACTTGATGTGCCCGGTAGGTGCAAGTTTTAAATTTATAAAAGGTGAATTACCAATTTTACCAATAACACATACGAGCAAGTATACTCGTCCGTTATAGAAAGATTATGAAGGTAAGTCGGGATCGTTCGCAGGGATTTGAGTGAATCAGAGCACAAGTTTGAATTAACGGAGTCGATCAAAAACATATAACAAAGCAAATAGATATAATGAAATTCAGATGATTAAAAACTACACTTGCTTAAACTAGTATCATATCATAGATTAATGTGATTGTATTAACTACTTAACATGTTGGTTGTGATAATTAGTTGAAAACTAATCTATTGTTCTTACAAGTTAAACCTTCGTCAAGATTTTAGTTCATAAAAACAAGCATTAAGTTTAACCAATCAATTCAAGATCAATTCAAGTTTCATAAGTCTACTTTCATAAACTTAAACACAAAAACATCCACTTGTTCATCAAATTGCTTAAGAAATGGTCAATACAAAAGGTACCCGATCATAGACAAAAGGCTACAATTAATTTTCAACAACTAATCTTACGACCATTTAGATGTTTCCAACCAATCCAGTTTGATAATCAAAAAGCGTTTCTATTACAACCACACCTTAGTTCCTTTGTATAATCAAGAATAATGGGTAAAAACAATCATCCATAGACAAAATGATTATGACTAGTTGAATAATACGAAGTTCTTTCGACCCCAACGATAGTTACCAATTAGCCAAACTTGATTAACAAATGTCACTATGAAACTTTAGCACAATTGGATCTTAGAATCAACTTGAAATTGAATTAAAACATGTTAATACAATCACTAACTAATCATATAATAATCAACATCATTTAAGCAAGTGTATAAAGAAACTAGCCACTCATAGCAAACATGAACATAAACTCATAATTTTGATCATTAGAAAACATGATTAAAAGTCTTACAATGCTTGGAATAAGATTACAAATGATGAAGTAATGATTCCCAAAGGATCGTGGTGGACTTCTTAGTGTTTCGGCTTCCAACGGTGGAACTTCTGGAACTCCAAACTTCTCTGGATTTCTAAGGACGAATTTCAGGAGGTTAAGGCTTGGTTTGATGAGTAGAGAGCTTTGTAATTGAAGTGTGTCTAATATGCTCACATTTAGCCTCTATTTATACTAATTCCAAGGCCTAGGGTGTTAAATGCTTGACTTGGCCTCCAAGGAGTAAGGAAGGGACTAGAATACACCAAGAGAAGGACCTAGAATCGTTTGGATGCAAAGGGAAAGCTTAGTGATGAAGATTTGACAACTGCAGCTTCTCCAACCGGATCGGTCATACGACCAACCGATCCGGTTGGTCTTCAATAATAACACACCGACCGATCCGGTTGCGGGTTGCGACCGATCGGTCGGTCATGGCAAAAACATGTATTCCGACCAAATGCCAACCGATCTGGCTGAAGGTGTAACCGGATCCGGTTGGATCTTCTGAGATAAGAAACTTGAACTTTCTCTCTTCACTCTGACTTGTAGAACTTGGTTCTTCAATCACTAAGGTCTTCAAAGGTACTTGGGATTTAGCTTAACTGAGACGGGAATCTTCGATTAACTGCATATTTCCACATTTTCCTCCATTTCCCTGCACTTGGTTATGAATGCTAGACAAACATATCTAGATACGATTAAGTGCTAAAATCTCACAAATATAACCAAATAACAGATATAAAAGTACACACAATGCTACTAAAAACATGCACAATCTGAGTGTTATCACCAACAAAAATTAATAACCGTTCATACTAGCAATACCACGACCCCATAATTAAGATACAAATCTCACAGAATTTGGTTACTAAAGTTCAAGGTCTCACTCAAAATGCCTCAATGAGCCACAATTTACATCACACATTTTGAAAATATAGCACCCAATCCAGTTAAATGATTCGTATATAACATATTATTAAAATATGCATGATGATCCGGTTATTGAAATGCCATATATCCGATCCAACAAACTCACAAATATGAAATGCCAACAATCAAACTCACAAAGCCCATAAGAATTAACCAGTGAGGCCCATATATCCGATCCAACAAAGTATATCCGATCCAACAATTCCAAGAAAATACTACCCTAGTTACGGGTATTTAACCATCACTTATCAGCACCCATTCAAACCCTATTTTTCTCTCAAGACTCACGCCCATCTCACCTAATTACATCAAACCCTAATATTTCTCCTATAATTTACGCCCCCTTTTTTTCTGTCAATTTCACACACCACAAACTTATCACAGAAAAAATGTGGATCGCCTCCTATAACCAACAATATTCAAAACGGATCACATAAACATATTCAATCCCATCATTTCCTTATCTCAATTGATATCCTTCTTTACTTGTTGACCTCGCCACAGAGATGGCAAGAGGTTTTGAGTCATGGTTATGCCACAGGGATGGTTTGACGACAATACCACAGGGATGGTTTGAGCATGGAGACGACTTCAATCCTTTTCGGGTAGGTTTAATTTTCATAATCGTTTGTGTTGTTCAATGAACCAAGAAAAAGGGAATAACAAACTTGTTATTACTCTTATTCCTTTTTGTTCATATATAACTTAAAAAGAATCAGTGATGAGTAGCTTTCGTGTGATAGACCCTTGATGGTCTTGTTTAGACTTTAAATTTACACGAAACACTTCTGAGATTCATTTGTTTTTTTTCTTTTCGTTATGAGTATTTGAACGAACTAAAGAAGGTTCATAACAGTTATGTTGTGCACCTTTCTTTATATTCGGATATAAAGTGAAGCAAGCCTTCAAAAGGATCTGTGAGGATAAAGATTCAATTGAAACAATCTTTAAAGGATTGCAAAGAAAATTGAATCCAAGCTGAGATCTTGAGTTGATGTTTTTATTTTGTTATACGAGACTTGATTTTTATGATTGTTGAATGGAGTTGAGATTAGGATAGATTTGGGATTTGAGGATGTTGGAGATGGATTTCGGATGTGTAAAATTGATATGGACTGATGATGTTTCATAATGAAACTGAGGTTCATGAATCTGTTTTGGTATGTTGGTATGTTGTGGTCTTGTGGTCAGTTTTTCTCCTTCATCCTTTTTGTGTAAGTCGCTAGCTCTAATATCAAGTCGCTAGTATATTGAGTCACAAGTCGCTAACCCTTTTAAACCACAAGTCGCTAGCATTCAAGCCAAGTCGCTAGCATAACTCGCTACCCTTTTCAAAACACAATTCGCTACGACATGTAAATACAAGTCGCTAGGTAGTTAAAGTAGTCAAGTCGCTAACAGTTTTTCAAAGCAAGTCGCTACTTCTATCATACATGACCCAACTCGCTAACCAACTCGCTAGGTTAACTTGCTACGACCTGTAAAGACAAGTCGCTAAGAAAGATACATTGAATCTAAACTGGTTAGTGACAAGTCGCTAGCATGAAATATGACTTTTCCGATGAGTTTTTCCGACTACTTTTCTGACCATATTCATATTAACCCAGAAAACATCATAAAAGATGCTTCATTTTTGACCCGTTTAGACCTCGTAAATGACCAGAAAGACCCGTTTGACATAAAGCAAATGGTAACAAAAACATCATACCATGACTGTTTAAGACAAGAGAACACAACCAGATAAAACATATTACCCAAAAACCAGTTAACAACATTTTACAACCATATATAAACTGTATAAACTGTTAACAATATTTTTTGACCATAAAACCATGTAAAAACATGTATATAAACTGTTTAATACATTTTCCGACCACTTATAGATACAAAAACAGTTTTAACCATGTTTCAAAACCCACACAAATCAATACAACACAAAAACCTGGCTCTAATACCAATTGTAGGATCATAATATTTATTGTGTTGATGATTCGGGTGGTCTTGGATGATCAAAATACATGTTTGCCATAGTTAGAGAGTTAGTAGAGAGAGAGGGTGTTCTTGCTAGAGGTTTACACAAAAGTATGGAATATTAGATTGAAAGCACCACCCCTTCCATGGATGGAAGGGGTATTTATACTTACAAATACACGACCTCCTATCGGCCTGTGGATCAGGGATACAGTGGGTAAAGACCCGTCCTTCCTCCACGGTGTTACACTAAACTATTTTAAGCTACTGACTAACTAATTAACTACATAATAACGTAAATAACGAAAAGTCTACGAGCTAACTTATGCTAGATAATATTTGGGGTGACCGACTCTTCACTATGGAATTTTCTAATTCCTAACAATACCATTTGTAACATATTGGATTTCACAAACATATTAAACCATAGTATAGATGGGGCGTTTGGCTTAGGGTTTAGAGAGAGAAAGTTAAGAGGTTTAGGAAGCTTAGTGAGAGAAAGAAAAATCTTATTATGAGCTCCAACCCTCTACCTTGGGATGTAGAGGGTATTTATAGTATCATACAAAATACGCCTCCTACGGGCTGTGGATCAGGCATACAGTGGGTAAAGACCCGTCCGTCCTCCACGGTGTTACTTAACAAAATACTAACTAACATTAAATAACTACGACTACGAGCTTTCTAACGATTACATATACTTGAGGTGACGGACACTTTAACAACTGGATTTTATAAATCCTAACAGTAGATTTTGGATTCCATGTCTTCTTGATTGAGTTCAGTGCCTTCCATTAGAAGATGAATGTGCTCCCACATTGCTTTAGCAGTCTTCTAAGCATCAACACTACGAACTATCAGATTGGGTAATCCCAAAAGGATGTATTGCATTGCAAGTTCATCAGCTTCTAAGTGAAGAAGTTGGTCAGTAGTAAGTTGATCATGACCGACAACGTTGGTAATATCATCTATTGGTGGAGTAGCATTCGGATCTACGGGTATAGTGATAGTAGCCATCTGAAAAGGACCTTCAAGTATGACCTTCTTCAAAAACTTACCATGTGGTTTCTTGAGATCACAAAATCTAAAAAACCTTATCACCCATTGATCGTAGTTTTCGGGAGTAAGCATTGGAGGTCTATCAAGGGATCCAGCTTCATGAATGGATTGTTGGCTACTTAAAGCTTCACACATCTTTACAAACCAAGAAAGTTCTATTAATACAAATAAGCCGTAAAAATATTTATTTATATTTTATGATCTTCTAATGTTTTGTCGATAAAAAACGTAAAATCATTTTAACGAAACAAATAAAATAAGTAAATGGGTTGAGCCAATAGTTTTCTAACACACTTACGTCTTCACATAAAACACTAAAACAAGTATAAGTGATTTTATGATTTAATTATACATATGTACAACAACTAGTGTTTACATATTGGGCAAATATATACATAACTCGTATGTATTATAATGGGTAAAAACTACAACCCATGGAACATATCCATAACCCATGGTATTGACCCATACCCATTTGACTAGATGCATTGCACCCATTAGGTACATTGTATCTAAAGAAATACCCATGGATCAACCCATAACCCATGACCCATGACCCACAACCAAAATACCCATGGGCAAAGAGGAGCGTCCCACGGATCCCTAGCATTACACTAGACGGATCCCTTGAGGGTGGGATCCGTGGAACAATAGACATTTTCTCTCTATAAATAGTGAGCCATTTCTTCATTGTTTCTCACCCCTTTCTCACATACTTTCTCCTTGAGTTAAAAACTCTCTAACCCCAGATCCAAGTGATCTATGTATGTAGTTTTGTTTTTGTGTGATTCTCTAGGTTCCTCTTAAAGGCAAGATCACTACCTTTGAAGTCAAGAAAGCTCAATTCCATGAGTTGCCATGCTTCCTCATCATTAAGACTACTAAATTTATCTTGTTGATGGTTCTTTCTCTAAGAAGTGTAGTGTTGAAGACATTAGTGAAAGATGTCTCATGTGTCAAGACGAAGACATTAGTGAAGGGTGTCGATCGTTCGTATTGTAGGCATTAGTGAAGGGTGCCTAGAAGTCAAGTCACAAGACATTAGTGAAGGGTGTCTTAAAGATCTAGTCAAAGGCATTAGTGAAACGTGCTTAAGATGTACATTCGATATGGTTTGATTCGATGTACAAGATAGATTAGTATTGGGTCAAAGGATATTGTTATCCTTGTTGATATTATAAGGAGTAGATCTCCTTTGGGGTTAGGTGATTGGTGTAGTGTTGGGTAGTAGTTCCTCCATTGTAATGGAACTCAGTATCTAGCCTAGTACCGGATAAAGGGTAGGCGACGTTGTGATAGGATTGGTTCTCCTTGGTGAAAAGGACCTGGTATCTAGTCTTGTACCGGATAAAGTGTAGGCAACGTTGTGAAGGTTTCTCCACCATAAGGAGTCGGTGTTTTGTAGTGATTACGGACTCTCGAGTATGTGACTTAGGGAGTGAAGTAGGGCAAGGAAGGTGTCTTTGTAGCCGAACCACTATAAATACTCGCGTTGTGGTTTTGTGCTTCTTACTCTTTATCTTTTCATTACATATTTATATTTCTATATGTTTGTTTATCAACATCCAACACACATCCAAATAGATTGACATAAGTCAATCTAAATAGTTTAAAACAAGTTTTAATTGGTAAAACTATTCAACCCCCCCCCCTTCTAGTTTTCCACCATTGGTATCAGAGCTTCGTTACGAAGTTTCTTAAAGTATATTGTACTTTAAAAACTTGATACGATCCGTGGTTAATTGAAAACTACAAAGAAGGTCTTTCATAAAAACAAACACCATGTCTTTTAAAACTCGTTGTTTGGATGTTGATTAGATGACAACATTGTTTATTACTTACTATTCATTTAATTGCACTAATCTTCTTTGTCAGGTTGCTTAGTTAAAGCTCATACCTACCAAGCCACAGGAATCGCTTGGTAACAAGAATACCTTCTCTAAGAAGGTATCTTAAACACAAAGGAGCCGGAATTGTCTACTGAAATTTGTTGTGTCATTTGTAAAGACATTCCTAAGTGCATTAGAGGTATGACTTTCCATTTATCTCTAAATAACATTAGCTTGATAAATAAGTATACTTACATAGGTATTTATATGATTATCTTTTGTGCATATTCATATATTACATGTAGCTTCATTAGGAAGCCTTTCTCACATACGTGTTAATTTTTCGTCTAAAGTCGTGGTTTATAACACTCGTGTTTTATTTCATTTAATCCAAAAATCATATCCTTCTAATAATAAAACAAAAAAAAATATAAAAAATTCCTCCTTCCCCATAAATAAACCCTCCGCCGTCCACTATATCAAATCCCCACTTTTTCAAATCTTCCACTTTCAAAAATTACCTCTCATTCAAAACTTCTTCTTCCTCTTCATCTCATCTCATCTCAAACCAAAACCAAGAAGGTTCGTCATCAACATGGTTTACATCGCTCTCGTGCTCATCGCCTTAATGCTCATCGCTCTTGTGTTCCCAATGATGAAGTTCTCATACGCAGACATATACTTTGTGTTGTTAATCTACATTGGGGTTATATACCCAATCCTTTGTATCATTCTTAGCATTGAAAAAAAATATTACTAATATTCTAGTATATCTAGGTTATTATTATCATAATGTGTTTGTCATTTCTTTTGATTTATATCTTTCGTATTCTTTCGAGATACATTAGAAACCATTAATGCATGCTAAAAGAAAATGTAGGCTTATACCCAAATCTTGGTATAAAACTATAAGATCTAAAAACCTATGTTTTTATCAAAAATCTGTTTTTGTTACTACAGATCCACGGATCCCTGTAGGTATACTAGCCGGATCCCTGATAGAAGGGAACCGTGGGAACCGTTCTTCAGGATAACAGATTTTCCATGCAAAATAAAAACCGCTTTCTTCCTAAAAGAAATGTTCTACTAGAATGTCAAACATTAAGTGAGTTAAATGTCATTGTTAATAAACATCTTGTAAAAATGTTAGGTAATCATTCTTTTACCCGTAATACGTCACATCCTATTAACTTGTCTTTCCTATTGGTTTCGCTATGTCGCATGAATATGAGTTTGATTTTTCACTCACTAGCGTCTATACTCCTAACATCTCCCTTGAGCCCAACACACCTGGCAATCATGTCCGTGGGTTCAATAATCTCGAAAACCGCCACTTCCACGAAGGACGCATTGTCGACAACCCTATATAATTCGAAGAAGGTATCAATACTTCCTTCCGAGCCATAGGACTAGAATGTCTTCTTGAAATTAATGAGAAAATATGTCCAAGATTTATATTGGAATTCTTCCGTCAAGTTGAACTCGTTCGTAACGAGGATCGCTCTCTATCTCTTTGGTTTTGGATCAAAAACCAAAAGTTTGTTTTAACCCTTGGGCAATTTGCTCACATCCTCCGAATTCCAAATCATGGACAATGTACCTTCACTGAAGATTGGTCTCTTGATTCTCTCTTCAACTTTCGTGAAGAAAATAGTCCATATTGTTCACACATACCTTCCCCGGAAGACTTGAATCGCATAATATGCAAACCCCATTACTCCGATCCAAACATTATCCATACACGGGATATCCGAGAAGAGTACAAGCCTCTTGCACTCATCCTACGTGAAAATGTTTGGAGCCTTAGGGGAAATCAAGAAATTCTTCTCGCTTGTTATGCTCACATAATGTATTGTTTGCTAACACAACAACCATACAATCTCGCCTACTTCTTCGCAAGGCGAATTGTAAATCTTCAAGGCTCCAAGAATAAACTCACCCCTTATGGAATGTTCTTGACGCGCCTTTATCATAACATCATGTACTTTCATGCTCAATTTCAAAGTCCGTTGTACGTACTTGTGAACAAGATGATGGAACCTCTAAACGCATCTCTCATGAAGACTTTCTTCATTCTTGAATCGGGAAACACTCATCAACCATTTGATGATCCATCTAGCGAAAACGCTCAAGGAACTTAGCCTTCTTTCTAAATAGGGTCAATCCTTAGTATCCATGCTTTATCAATGTAATCCAATTTCTTTCATGAAATAAAACATCTTACATTTGATAACTTAGTGTTAGAACCTCTTAAAATAACCTTGAATATTGATGCATTGTCAAAATCCTTGCATACCTTTTGTAAAGGTTTTGCTTAGCAGAGAGACGGATCCCAAAGTTTATGCTTGACGGATCCCAACTCTTAGGGAACCGTGGGATCCGGCAAACAGAAAATGCAATTGCAATCATTGTATTTCAAACATGTCTTTAGATCACTTCACACTAAGATATACATAGTGCCTTAAGGAAAATTGAGTCCTTATCAAAGTTGAGTAGATTTTCCATACTCACACATAACTCATTTAGATCACACTTGAAACACCCGTAGATCTATCGTCTCACCAAAAATCATTACTCTTCCGCTCTTATACCCACACATGATCCCTCACATGTTAAAACATCTAGCTTTGGAAATCTCCCGAAATTGATTCTAATCATCCTTACTTCAAAATTTGGTTGAAATTGATCAAATTCTAGTTTTTCCATCTTAAGCTTTTAGGATATCCTCCAAGACATTATCCTAAGTTACTATCTGATCTCTAGGATCATTTAGCTCCATTTGACACTCTCAAATCTTTAGTGTCACCTTTAGTCACTCATTGGTACTCTTAAAAGTTCCAACCTCTTCTATAAAAGGCAATCATTAGCTACATCACTCATTACCCTTAAGTATTTAAGTACCTTTTCATTTAAGACACTTAGATGGACTGAAACACTCAAGAAGAAATAGGCATTAGACCTTACAAACATCATTGCTATCTTTTCTTAAGCTGCTGAGAGACGGATCCCTAGGATTAGCCTAGGCGGATCCCTCATTGGAGGGAACCGTAGGATCCGTATGACAGATTCATGCTAAAACAATCATTTCAAGCTCATCTTGCTAACTTGAACACTCCATCTCATCTTAAATAAGTTCATAGATCAGTACAACTCTGAAGTTGACTCTTGTACATGCTAATCATCACATTCCAAAGAAGTTTAGTGGCTTAAGTCTTGAATGCACATGCCAAATCCCTTGCTTTATAAACCACATTGTTAGGACTCCTAAAAGTCAACATCCTCATCCTCATTTTCAGCACTTAGAAACATTTACAAATGTCCTTGAATCATCCACCAAAGGACCACCCAAGAAAATTGCTCGTGTTGTACACGAAATCTCTTCAACCAAATCATCTCCGGTCAAGTCCACAAATGCAACAATTTCTCCTCCACCAACTCAACCAATCAAACCAATCCCTAAAAGGATAGTTCCCACAAAACTACCTATGCCAAGCACCACCATACCTCCTAAACCAAACAATGCCATTTCCACTAAACCATCACCATTGGTGCCTAGAGCTATTTCATTCACAACTCCACTCTCATCACCACACCTCTACAATCTAGAGGATTTGCCTCATAGGACGTCTCATCCTCCTCCACCGGCAACATTCTCCTCATTAGGAGGAATAATGGTACAAAATCAAGGTGTTGAGTCAACACTAGCTCCGGCTTCCTTTTCGCCGTCACCATCAAATAATCCCATTTGGATTATGAGAAATTATCAAAGTCAACCACCCGACCATATGGAAGTTGACACTTCTCTACCACCACCATCATTCTTGGTCGAGCCATCTTCAAATGCGCCTCCACCAATCCCTCCGTCGTTTGAGGCTCCCCAACCCGCTTCACCTGATTATTTGCGTCAAGCAATTTCTTTTCTTCCACCACCACTACCTAGCCATGACAAAGATTGTTATCATTGTCAACATGTTGAAAGTTTGATACATGAAGTACGGGAAGATCAACGTTTCATGTTCTATCACCTCCTCGAACGTTTTGACGAGATTAAACCTAAACAAACTTGAGCTAGAAGACTTTAGTGGTGTCCTAGTATCAAGCATTACTTAGATAAAGTCTAGTAATTCCAAGTCATGTATCGTTCATTTTCTTATTTTTTAGAGTCATGTATATCATACCTCTAGTTTTATTAAATTAAATTACATGATACTTGCTATATTTCTGAGTATATGATTATGTTATGTAATACATATCTCACTTTGATGTTAACATTATTTGTTATATAACCATTGTTGAATTTTTAATCATCAGCCAGACGGATCCCTGATATTTTCCTAGACGGATCCCCCCAAGGAGGGAACCGTGGGATCCGTGCAACAGAAAACTAGTTTTCTACTAACTTGAGTCATATTTGCAGGAAATTATGCATTATATACTTGTTTTTCTAACCTTTGTTTTGTAGTTATTCAATTTACACATGAAGACTTTGACATTCTAAGCTAGGGGGAGCTTTGTGTCAAAGCAATTCATTGCAAAATCACTTGCAATATTAGGATTACACTTCATGGCATCCCATTGCAAAGTTGCAATCTTCAAGGGGGGGCATTTTCGTCACAAGGACGAAACCATTTGCAAACAAAGTTGCAATACATTAGCTTATTAGTTCCATTTACTTGACGCCCTCACATAGGGATGGACTCGTCAAGGGGGAGTTAAGACGAGATCTTTTCCGGTTACTTGCTCTTTATTTTCTTTCTTTTCTTCTTTTCACATGTTTTTCTTAAAACAATGTGTTAGTTTATTTTTGAAGCTCTTTTTGTTTCGACAAAAAGGGGGAGAAGAAAGTAAAAACTACGAATTCAAACTTTTACAAATTTTAGTTTTTCCTTAAAATAATTCTATGTTTTGTCATCAACAAAAAGGGGGAGATTGTTAATACAAATAATCCGTAAAAACGTTTATTTATATTTTACGATCTTCTAATGTTTTGTCGATAACAAACGTAAAATCATTTTAACGAAACAAATAAAATACGTAAATGGTTTGAGCCAATAGTTTTCTAACACACCTACGTCTTCACATAAAACACTAAAACAAGTATAAGTGATTTTATGATTTAATTATACATATGTACAACAACTAGTGTTTACATATTGGGCAAATATATACATAACTAGTATGTATTATAATGGGTAAGAACTACAACCCATGGAACATATCCATAACCCATGGTATTGACCCCATACCCATTTGACTAGATACATTGCACCCATTAGGTACATTGTATCTCAAGAAATACCCATGGATCAACCCATAACCCATGACCCACAACCAAAATACCCATGGGCAAAGAGGAGCGTCCCACGGATCCCTAGCATTACACTAGACGGGTCCCTTGACGGTGGGATCCGTGGAATAGTAGACATTTTCTCTCTATAAATAGTGAGCCATTTCTTCATTGTTTCTCACCCCTTTCTCACATACTTTCTCCTTGAGTTAAAAACTCTCTAACCCCAGATCCAAGTGATCTATGTATGTAGTTTTGTTTTTGTGTGATTCTCTAGGTTCCTCTTAAAGGCGAGATCACCACCTTTGAAGTCAAGCAAGCTCAAGTCCATGAGTTGCCACGCTTCCTCATCATCAAGACTACTGAAGTTATCTTGTTGATGATTCTTTCTCTAAGAAGTTGTTAATACAAATAAGCCGTAAAAACGTTTACTTATATTTTACGATCTTCTAATGTTTTGTTGATAACAAACGTAAAATCATATTAACGAAACAAATAAAATACGTAAATGGTTTGAACTAATAGTTTCTAACTTATTCACATTTTCACATAAAACACTAAAACAAGTATAAGTGATTTTATGATTTAAGTAATACATATGTACAACAACTAGTGTTTACATATTTGGATAAAATATACACATAACTAGTATGTAGTATATTAGGTAATATAAATGGGTAGAAACTTAAATATCACAACCCATTGGGCAAATACATTGAATGTAGGTGGGTACAACCCAAAGCCCATAACCCATGGATCTTGACCCATAACCCATTGCATGACAACATGCTTATATCATACATGGATGATATCCATAACCCATGGATCAACCCATACCCAAGTGACCAAGTGCATTGCACTCAAAGATACATTGTATCTAGCCAAAGATCCATGGTTCAACCCATGACCCATAACCAAAATACCCATGGGTAAAAGGGAGCGTCCCACGGATCCCTAGCTTAACGCTAGACGGATCCCTTGTGGAAGGGATCCGTGGGATCCGGGGAACAGTAGGATTTTTCCTCTATAAATAGTGAGCCATTTCTTCATTATTTCTCACCCCTTTCTAACACACTTTATCCCCTGAGTTAAATCTCACTAACCTTAGATCCAAGAGATCTATGTTTGTAGTTTTGTTTTTGTGTGATATTTTAGGTTCCTCTTAAAGGCAAGATCACCACCTTTGAAGTCGAGCAAGCTCAAGTCCATGAGTTGCCATGCTTCCTCATCACCAAGGCTACTGAAGTCTTCTTGTTGATGATTCCTTTATTTCTTCAAAGAAGTGTAGTGTTGAAGACATTAGTGAAAGATGTCTCAAGTGTCAAGACAAAGATATTAGTAAAGGGTATCTATCGTCTATAGGATAAGTACTTGCGGTAGGTGCTTAGAAGTCAAGACAAAGAAGCATTAGTGAAAGGTGATTAGAAGTCAAGACAAAGAAGCATTAGTGAAAGGTGCTTAGAAGTGAAGACACAAGACATTAGTGAAAGGTGTCTTGTAGATCTAGTCAAAGGCATTAGTGAAAGGTGCCTTAGATGTACATTCGATATGGTGTGTTTCGATGTACAAGATAGACTAGTATTAGATCCAAGGATATTGATATCCTTGATGATGTTGTAAAGGAG